>CM067475.1:39432791-39526780 GCA_034552555.1 Semaprochilodus insignis | reverse complement strand
ATATATATATATATATACATATATATATACTGACAGATTATTGTGTCTTAGATGTGCTACAAGTGGTCAGTGGATGGAGCTATAGTGCTAGTAATACAAGATGAAACGACAGGTGCTTGAAGCAGGTGGAATCCACAGGTTCTTTTTGGAATGGTGCTGTGGAGTAACATTTCAACAGTAACATTTACAGCAACACATGTGTTGCCATGAATACTGCTGACTCATATAAGGATTCATAGTATTTATAAAAGAAATGACCATAAATAATTACGGTCTGCTATCAAGAGATATACAGTATTTTGCCTTATTCCTTCACAGCCTGCTTCTTTTTTGATACATGAAGTTCACGTTAAGCAATGCTATTCAGTGGAAAATATAATAAAGTTAGCTATAGATATTAAGTGGCTACTGGAAATTGCACAATACATAAGACACTGTTGTTTGGTCTATGTTAGATTTAGCCCATCACAGAATGACTGCAGTAAAATGTTATAAATATATCATAGATTATTTTCTAACAGTATTGTAAATGTTAATCAGACTCAAACCATAATTACAGAAAAGAAGCTTACTAAATTACATAGTTCCTGTCATTGGCAAATTTCTATCTGTCAGTATCACTTAAACTAAAAAATCAACATTGTTGTGTAACTCCAGCATATCATGCCTTATTCAAATGAAGGTGTAATGAATTAAGAATATGAAATGAGGGTCAAAATCAATCAACAAAAGACTAGAAAACAAAATCTCACTGTGGGAGTGATGTAATGGCCAAATTACATGGCTCCTAAATAAAACCATTCACATCTAGTGCTCCACTGGGTTTTACCCCTGGAAAGCTTCTGTGAGAAAGCTTTCAGTGAAAGAAAGGGTTCTTGAAAGATATGCGCTGTTGGATCAATATGCTCCATTCATTTGCCATTCTGTGTGCCAGTTTTGTTTGTTTTAGTGGTGTGTGCATGTGTGTATGTCGACTGGCAGAGAAGAAGGAAGCCACTCAGTATAAAAGTGTCTTTCATCAACTGTAATCAGTTTATTCCATATGAATGTGTAAACAATTTCCACACAATATTATACGTCAACATATTTCTCACTTTTGGCAATAATTGAGTTGAATCACCAATCTTCCTGTTGATCATCCTCCTTTTGGAGAACTACACTCCTTCTACACACAGTGCAAAAAAAAACAAAAAAAGGCAAAGCATTAATATTAACAACAATATTAATATTAACAGCAAATCATTGCTAATATGCTATTATGCTAATTTTCAGTGTTCATATTTCTCTCTTGGGGTCTACTAAAATAGATTTTCATGCTCCAGGGTTACAAAAACACAACATTTTTCTCATACTGTACGTATTTATTCATACACTGTCTGAAACGCTCTGTTAGAGCTCCTGTGTTCTGTATAAGTTCACCCAATATCCCCAATATCCTCTGTTGGGTCAGCCGCCAGAGTGGTTCAAAGCAGCATTGTGTGAGGGCCGAGTTGCCAGTAGGTGGACAGTAAGGATTGTGTTACAAGATGATGTCACCTTGTAACAAAGAAAAGGGCTGAAATTCCAACAAGACGTTGACAGCTGAGAAAAGAGGTTTCTGTGGGAGAGAGTTTCTCCCTGTGGCGTGTACTTTGCACTTTATAACTTTGCAGATGGTTTACAATTATAAAAAGCTACAAAACACACTAAAGGAAAGAAGAAAAGCAAAAAGGCATGATAGGTCCAATCTAAACAGATAGACAAAGTACCTTAAACAGAAAGAGGAGTCTGTATTATTCCATGCAACATTGATTGCACACAGCAGTGTCTAACATTGCCAAACAAGTTTGTGTTTAATATGAGACCAAATATTCTCTGTAGGGTTTCAATCTGGACTCTAATCAGCCTCAAATCATCAGTTAAAACATCTTTGCCATTTTATGCCATTGCTATAAAGAATTTCTGTAATTTCTACAATAATATTTAATCCCATACAATATGTTGTAGGTGTTTTACAGCTTTGTACAGCATTTAGAACTATTAAACGCCGCAACTACTGCAATTACTGGAGCAATTTAGAAATAGGGCATTATACTTAAAAGATGTGCACTGCTGGATTAATGTGTTCCATTTATTTGACATCCTGTTTTCTTCCTCAGACATACAAACAAAAATGGTAATTTCATTCATTTTGTTGCATTTATTACAGTGTGTAAAATATGTTGTTTTTTTATTTCAGTTCATGTGCATGTATGTTTCAATGTGTATACATGGTTTGCATACAGATGCATGGTAATATAAAGTCACGTTGGTCAACAGCAGTGGTGGATGAAGTACACAAACACAAACCACATAAACACAAACTTGAGTTAAAGTAGAGATACCCAGGGCAAATTATTCCTCCAGTGTCAGTAGAAGTTCCTCCCTTTAGACCTCCACTGGAGTAAAAGTACTAAAGTATTAACCTTCAAGTGTACTTAAGTATGGAGAGTAACAGTAGCATGATTTATTATGGCTCTAATGTCCTATTATCATTTCTGGAACAAGACTCTTTATCAGCTCAGTTTAGGTAAAGAGGCTCTAGTGTCTCTCAGTCCACCAGTCTTTAATAGAAGGCCATTAATTAGTCTGACACTGACGTCTATTCAAATGATCATAAACACAGAACACTGAAGTAGAACAGGTTCCATTAGCTAGAACCAAGCTCTGTCCAACAGGTCAAAACAAGCTCAAAACAAAGTGACCGCTGTACCCTGATTGGTGGGCTCACTTCACGCTTCTTTCGTTTGGACATGTTACGTTTTTATCTACACATGAGCCAAAAGGAAGGACAGATTTGGCCATAATGTAGTGGAGTTAAAAAGTAAGATATTTGCCTTTGATATGTAAAGGAGTTGAAGTAAAAAGTCCCCCAAATGGAAATCCGTGAAGCACAGATACATAAAAAACTACTAAAGTACAGTAACCAATTACATTTACTTCCTTACTGTGCAACACTGGTCGACCAGCAGTGAAGAAAGTAGCCTATATAGCAGCACAGGGTCTTCTCTGGAACTGATTAAAAATATACCTACATTTCTCCATCATTACCTAAATATTAAAGTAGCTAGCTGAGCTACATTAATATGATGTGAAGCAGGTTAACTGCAACAAGTGAATTCTTAACTAGAAGTCAAGCTAGTTAACTCAGAGCTATGCTAGCCAACAAAGAGACCAGATAGAGAGTCAGACAGAGTCATCAGTTAATGTTCTCTTCCAAGTGTGCTGAGCTATTCATAGGCAAAAACCTGTATGTGGCCTTCAACACACTCAGTTGGACAAAAGTGCAAACTACAGGTAATAGCTGTCCAATGAAGTTCACCAATGGGCTGGCTGTGCCACAGCCCTAACACACGTCAATCAGTGAAGGAAGGACTAATTATGCTAAAATAATGATTATTTATAATTGTGAGACATGAGCACTTTGTGGTTTTGGGAATCAACAAACAAATACCATACCACTTATGCATGTCAGTGTTCATCCAAGCATTTAAGTGCATTTGAAATTTACAAGCATTTACAGGAACGATTTGTAAGATGACGCAACCTAAGGTTGCAGGGTCTCTCTCCTTTCTCTTCCTCTTCACTCTTAATCAGTCTAAAAGAAACATTATGAGTTTAACATTAAACTTAATCCCATTGCTTACCAAAAGACCAAATAACTCCTGTTCTGCTTTTATTTCTATCATTTTCTGTTTCTTTTGTTTGCTGCCGAACTTGGTTTCTTCTTAGGAGCAGCCAGCGGTGGTGATTATGGATGCTTGGTTCATTGGCTACCTGTCCCCAAAAATGAAAACAAGTCTTACAGAACAGAAAATGCAGTACTGTAAACTAGGATCCTATATTTAGTTGTATGTTTAGCCCTGTGAGCGATTGCGTTAAATGGGTCGTTGACATGATGTGCATATTTTGTATCCAAGTCCATTAATAAAATTACTTGCAATGACTCTGATAGGGATTAAAGCGGGAGAAACTCATCTTAGAGCAGTGGAAGTGAAGCACTGACAGCTCTGACTGATCCGCAAAGTAAATTTGTTAGTGAGTGAAACGGAACAGGCTGTTACAAGCAACTTCCTCGAGAATCAGTTAGAAAAGCTCTACAAATAGAGCTCTGAGAACCAACACTACTATAAACACTCAACACAGTCAACACTGGCAGTGACAGAAAGGTTTTATAATCTTTATTCTTTTAATAACTGAAGTATCACAGGCACAGAATGTTCTTCCTGTGTTAATGAGAGAAAAGTTATCACATAACACAAATAGGTCATTAGTACCGCGTAAGAACTTGTTTGAATTAAGTTGTTGCATACAGACTGTGAATTGTGAATATGTGAATTTACTAGCATGGTGTTTATTTAGTTACTTACTTGATTTAAAATGTTCATAAAAGTCAGGAGGCTTATTTAGCTTTACTTTTTGTCTATTCATAAATGTCTAGTGACTTAATTAGCTTTACATGATTTGTCTTGTGTTACCATTTGGTTGTACCTTACTAAAACGATTTGAGTAAAGTGACTTACAGCCTATAAAGAAGGTCAAAGAAGTGGAATATGTACAGTGCCGTGCAAAAGACAAAGACCCTACTTTCCTTTATTTCATTTCCAATCAAATGAACCCTTCAGCTCAAACTTTTTGTGTGCCAAAAGAGGCAGATAACTTATATTTAAGAAGACACAAAATAACACTTAAGTATAGTATTAAATCCATTAGTATTTAACTCTTACCATCCTTTCAATCTTACAACCAAAGAGTTCAAGCTGTGGCCTCCCAACACAAGCTGTAAAATACAACTGGACTCCTGATGAGCTAGTAGACCACCAAAACTGTCCCCATCACATAGGCAGTATTTAAAGCTTTCATCTGGGAAATAAAGCGAAAAATCAAGCTCTTCAGATTTGGAAAAAACCAAAACAAAACACACGAGCTTCTGTCCATCCTTCCACTGTAAGACGACAGCTCAGTGTTATGAGCCTGATGTGTAGCTGTCAAGAAGCCCTCACTGAGAAAAGGAAATAGAGAAAAAAGGAAACATCTGAGATGTGGACGTCAGGGTAAGTTTATAATTGCTCATGTGGATGGTGAGAAGCAGAAAACTCAACCGACCACTAAGACTCAACTTTAGAGGTGTGGATTTCTTTGGTCTTACAGAACACAAAATGCAAAACTAAAAATATGATCCTCTATTTAGTTGATGAGGCTTCTGAGTAATTGTGTTAAAACTATCCAGCCAACAGCGTCCTGTGGGCAGCGTCCTGTGGGCAGCATCCTGTGACGCTGATCAAGGACTAGAGGATGACCAACACAAATGCTGCAGCAGCAGATGATCTATTGTCTCTGACTTTACATCTGCAAGGTGGACCAGCAAGGTAGGAATGTCTAATAGAGTGGACACAGTGTTTAAACACTCCAGCAGCACTGCTGTGTCTGATCCACTCACACCAGCACAACACACGCTAACACACCACCACCACGTCAGTATCTCTGCAGTGCTGAGAATGATCCACCACCCACATAATACCTGCTCTGTATTCTCTGTATCATCTCATCATATCATATCATCTGCAAAATGGCAACTTTACAGGAGAGGGCAAAACCTAATTTTATTTTAATGTAAGTCAATGGAACCAGACTTTTTCCAAGCCATTTTGGGCTTTTTGGAAAAAGACATTTTTGAATTTTTGAATGGACCTCGACAATATAAATATATAAATATATAAAATGCACACATACATAAATGCATATATATGTATATGTATCAATACACATCATGTCCTTATTTGTCATTGACCAAAATATATGTTATCTTCTGACGCTGAAATGAAGAACTCTATGGTACTCAGAGGCCGTTTTGACAGGAAACTGAAGAATGAAACTGATCTTTGATTTCTGCACAGTACTGTAGTTTAACAAGAGTAAAAGAACACAGGCAGCATTTTAGTCTAGTGCCACGTGTTAACTCCATTACATCCATGTTCTCAGTATTTCTTAAAACATGTGGTAAACAGCACCTGAGAGCCACTGAGATCATGGTGAGAGTGCTTGGCTGTTAGACCTTTCAGCTAGGGCACATAAATTAGCACACACTATGTCAAAAATGCATTGATTACCTTTCAGTATGTGTCACAACTAAACCCAGTCCTTCCATCTTTGTTGCACATCCTACACCGTTTGGTAAGGAAATGCAATGTAGTGTATGCATGTAGCTCGCAAATCAAGGTGATTTGAGGAGGAGGATTTATGTCGGCCTAGAGACAGTAAACTTTCTAAACACTGTGTATCTCTGTGGCTCTAACTGGCATGTCCTGAAATGATAAACTTGAGTGAATACATTAGCCCTGGCTCTGAGGAGGAAAAAAAGAGAGAATAAAACTGAAGGACGTGTCCCTTGCCATCTGTAACCCTTTCAAACACATGCTTCACTTGTGAACGTCCATTAAGAGGCCGGGATAGTGTCTTGCGTGTAAGGTGTGTGTTGCTGAAGGTTATCTGGTGTGGACGCTGCTACCGTGTCTGAAATCTGTCACGGATTAAGTTTTCATAACAGCACTTTTAATCCCCCCCCATGAGTGTGAGAAACGTCGAGCCCGGCTGGCAGCATGTCTCCAGTTTGGCCGGAGTCATGGCCGTACCTGAGGCGGCTCTCAGGTTTCATCTGAGACTCCCATGCTCAGGCAACAGCTGCCTCCGAGACTGGGGAAGACGTTCTCGACGAAGACTAAGCCTTGGGTTTAAACTACAGCTCAGAGGAAATTTCTGGTTGAGTGGACAAGGTAAAGAAAACGATCAGAGACTGTGTGTGTGTGTGTTTTACTTTAACCACAGCCGCACCAGGCTCTGGGTTTTGGGCTTCAGGCTTTAAGCTTTGGGGCTGGGCATGCAGCCCGGGGCGTAGGAGGGAAAGTGTGCTTGAACTTGAGAAAGCACTTAGTCCTGATCTCTGAACTTGCCATAATCTGGTTGCAGTGTTTACAATGTGCTTGAAGGACAACTTGAGAAAATCAGTGCATGGTCTTCCTCTCTCTTCCATGTTACCATTTCTCATGGCTTTGATAATTTGATGTCATGATGCCTTCTTACATCTCTAGAGGCTAATTTTACACCTGCTTTGGCTATCTGTTTGAAAGGACAGACTGCTTACTCCTTCAGTAGGAAGCATATTGTGTATTTTTTGTTATTCTTCTTTGGATTTTGTTTATAACCCGTGAGGCTAAATGGCTAATGATATACTGTTCTGCTGACTAATGTACCTAAAGATATTTTCTGACAACTTCAGAGCTATTTAAATTGATAATTTGTGGGAAACACAGTATCTCAATCCAGAAGCTACTTATGTCTTATTTTGTTATGTATTAATTTGTATATATGTTTTTCTTTTACACTTGACCACATGTGTACAGTAAAGGGAACAGCAAGTACGATAAAGTTAGTTACAGCTACAAAATAAATAAATCAATTATTAATGTATTATTATAGCCAGCTTATAGAAAAGCTTCGATCCTGCTCATAGTTCTACCCTGGTTTACGTTTGTTACATACATTCAGTCTTAGTTTAGTGTTTCTTAATCTTGTTTAACACACGACTATTACGTTAATGTTTATATTTATGCTGTACTGGCAAGGCTACACAATATTTTGATGTAGTCGACTCGTGCTTTTCCGGGCTATATTAAGTCTGATCTTAATTTAAACATTATCACAAATGGCTGTTATTATTATTTTGATTATGTCACCCTCACTTAAAATGAATTTTTGCAATATTACATAGTTACAATGTACATAAAGTCATTCAAAGTGGTTTGATGTAGGATGTGCAGAGATGTGCAGAAATGTAGAGGAAAGCACATAGTTAGAATTGTTCACATAGTGGTAATAGGAACAAGACGTCTGAAGCATTTAGTGTCTGTAAATACTGCCTTGTTAAATGTTTTACACTGAATGTTTATGCCTGTTTTACAGTAGTTTTAAGTTTAAAGCTTTGGCCTACAATATTATTTAACACCCATTTACAGTGGAGAGATGCATGCTGGGTATTTTAAGGAAAAATGGTGCATAGTGCTCAAAGAAAAGATATTATTTGAGCTTTACCAGTATTTAACTATTTTAATGTGTCTAGGTTTTGTGGTCATTTTGGACAAAAAATAAAATGTCTATAATTGTGTTGTAGACGTTGCACCTCCTGGTTCCCATCACCACCAGCAAGTTACTAAGTTTCTCTTTAATGAGCCATTTCACAACAAACCACTCTGAATGAATCTCAGTGACTGAAGTATTCAGACTTTTTGCATTTTTGCATTTTGAATTGGTCTTTATTAGAGCCAGAGATCTACCATAACATAAGAGAAAATTAAGATCAGACATCACACATGGAAAAGGATTCACCTGTTGCAAAATCTAGCATTACTAAGAAAGGGTGTGCTGTCTGGATTCATTAGCAATTACTTGGGAAATTGCTTCTCGGGAATTGTGATATGAGTGCAATCTGATCCATGCTCTCTCAGGAGCAGCATGGTGGCCAGTAGTAAAAAAATCCAATAAAGAGACTTGACATTTTGCTCAATAATCAGTTTTTAGTGCATGTATATCATCATATAATCTGATTATATTTCCTTTAGCTTTCCATCTTAATGTGTGAACAATTAGCAGAGCATAGAGAAGGGATAATAGAGAAGAGCTGCTCTGAGAAGAGTGAGCAGACTTCATTCAGCACAACACCTATGCCATAGGTGTAAAAAAAATTCAAATGCTTTGGATACTTAAAGATTTAGACAAAGTCGCTTAGAGTGGTTTGATGTGAAATTTATTAATTCTGAATTAGTTATGTGAAAGTTTAATTATGAAACTTGTCAAGTGAGTTGGTTATAGCAGTGGTGATGGGAACCAGAGGTCCAAAGCCTCTAAAGCCTCTAAGAGTAACATCCCAGAAAGGAATTATATGAAATGGTCCTGAATAAGCTGCCTGGTGCCTGGGACATTATTTTACTGAGATACTAAGTTTCTGAGATACGTTTTTGGCTTACACTGTTTTTTCAATATATTCATGGTTCTTTTGGATAGTAGATGAAGTGACCATATTTGCATCTGTTTTAGGCTTCCACACCTGATACCTATCACCACCACTGTAAAAAAGAAAACCGAGTCTTTACATTTCTCAGCACTCCACATCAAACTACTGCAAATTACTGTGCTTACATCATAATATAATATAAATAATAACATGTCACCTGTAAACTCATTTTTTTGGACTTGTCAGATTACTGCCTCATGACTATCCACTTAAATTACAACTTAAATTAGCTTTAATTACATTGGCTTTAAAAACTAATATCTAGTCACAGGTCTTTGAATAAATAACTGGGATAATAATGACAGAAAGGTACCTGAGTGGGTAATCTTCATTTTATCAAGGAAATCAACAATGATTGTAGGCAAAACAGATTCAGTGATACAGGTTTGGGGTCATTTTACAGGACCCTCTGAACAGCCATAATTCATTTTTACATGACCATTTTCCAATATCTTTTTTTCCTCTTAGTATTAAACAGGATCTTTTTGTTGTTGTGCCTATGAGAGTGACATTGGTAAATGAACTCTGTTCTGATTGGCTGTGTTGTATTGTGCTTCTTTTAAAAAGCAGTCTAGGCTGAAACACTACTTATAACGTCAGTGTGGATGTGGGTGGATCTAAATTTCTGTATGGTAAAGCAATCTGTAATTATGTGTTTTTTGTCTTCACACAAACAACAACGTCCATACAGGTTGTTTTTGCGGTTTAGTTTTCATATATGGATTGTATGGACTGGGGAAATATATTTTATATACTACATTAAACACTTATTTAGAAACGTCACACAAAATCAGTGTTCCACGATATGGGACCTTGAACTATTACAGAAAGTAATAGAGCAAAGGTGTTTGGAATACTTATCAGGAACCACTGAATAAAAATGAGTTTAGTAAATGACAGGAGTGAACAGGAGCAGTAGAGAGTATATCAGTCAGTTCATTTAACTGAGGTGAATTATAATAACTGTACTCAGAGCAGCCTTTCATTACATTCACATTACTTTCCAAGCTGATGCAGCATTTTAGTTAGACTATGAATGTATCAGCATTTCCCTCTGTTCTGCTCCATATACTGACCTTGGAGACATGGAAGCGAGCCAGAGGCATGTAATGTGAGTTGTAAGGCTGTATAAATCAGTTCATCCCTGAAGACCTCATCCTGAGATAGTAACGAGAGAGAGAGAGAGAGAGAGAGAGAGAGAGAGAGAGAGAGAGAGAGAGAGATCCGTAAAGTGTCTTTTAATGCACATTTAAGATCATTTTTATTTAGCTCCCACCATATTCAGTAACATTTCTAGGTGAAATGGTTTAAGTCAGACAGTGGTTCTTGTACAGTGTTTAACATAGTATGTAATTGTTGAAATTATAAAATGTGCTTTTCACCCTAAGCCAAACAGTCCATATGTAGAAATAAAGCACATTAATGAAATAAATGTTTCACAAAATTTTAGTACTAAAGCCATAACTCCCTAGAATTAGAGAAACTGGGATGATGATTTGGGTATTGTATAGTATGGTATACTCTGCACTCCTCCTCAATCTGTGCTAGTTATAGTCTACTCTGATTAAAGGTGTTAAACCACATGCATTTATCCAAATGTATCTACCAGACTCGCAATTTACTGGTGTTCATATGAAACCCCTTCATTCTTATCAGTTTGTTGGTCTCAAGTATCAAGTGGCCAGTCCAATACAAGAACATACTCCTGCTGTTTGAACAAAACCTTGTATCTGAAAATGGAGAAGGAAAACAACATACTTTTCTTTGAATGTAATCCAACATAACCAGACCTTTTTAGCCATGTAATGTGGTACCCATTTTTTTTTGTAGCGTCGTCATGAAATTTATACACAATAAATAAAGGGACGGGATAAGAGACATGGTGTCATTTCTCAGTCAAGAGATTAACACTTACAAAATGCAAGGTTCAAATGAGAGTTTTTTTTCCACCAGTGAAAACCGTTTCTGTCCAATACAGACTTTTTCCTTATTCCTATATCATAGCGCTGTGTGTTAACATATTAACTAACTTTTTTAAAAAATATTTTAACCTTTTTTTAATTAACTGATTCTTATTTTCCTGTGTTATTGATCAGTCTTTTTCTATTGTGTCACTCAATATTTCAATAATTTGATAAGCTACTATGTCTTATGAGTCAAACTTTAGAAAATGATAAAATCCAGGCGCAGTAAAGAGGTGTTGTACAGCGTGATCACTGTTGGTACAAATGATCTCAGCGGAGCTGAATAAGCCTGTTACCGAAAGTGCCCTGCTGTCTGACCTATATGTTGTGGAAGGGGGTGTGATGTATTATCTAGGATAGCATAGAATTTGTCCTCCACAACCACCAGAGAAACGTTGAAATTAACAATCTAATCTCCTATTAAATCTCAGTTTTAGAAATCCGGGGTTTTTATTGCGCCAGAGACAATATGTAGATTCAGTGTGTTGTAAAAGCCAGCCTTAGTTCATCTCCCTTCAGGTCATCTGTATGTGCTTTCACACACAAACATAGCCACACACAGTCGGGGGAATTCCCTTTGATGTGGCCATTAGAACAGGCATTCTGCCTCTTCATCTCTCAGCCCAGGGGAGCTATGGCTTGCAATGGCTACATTTACAGGCATGCTGAACACACTCTAGCCTGTATGTCAATGAAGTGAGTGCGTGTGAAAGAGAGACAGATGTGTAAGTGTGGGGGCGCATGCTTAAATGGAATGGTTACGATTTGTAAACATCTGAACTGTTTGTTTATTGCAGGCTGTGGTATGTGTAGGCTGTGTTAGTATTACTTCCTGTTTACTGTGCTTCCTGTCCTGCTTATTTAGTTGTTTTTGCTCTAATCCACCTGATCCAACCAACTGGTAAGCTCCGCATTGAAGAGCAAGTAGACACTGAACTGTGCAGGACAGGACAGGGCTAGTCTAGAACCTGGGCTGGGGACCCAACAATGGTACGTTTTTATATTTCAACTCCAGCACACTGCAAGATATGCTTAGACCACTCAGGATGATCTCAAAATCTGATTTCATACGATTTAGTACACCATAAAAACCCCACTAAATTACGTCAAGAATTCAACTGAAATGAAATTGTGGTGATCATTATGTTTGATGTTAGTCTCACTAAGATTGCTTGCCTAAGGTCTTAGGATACCAATGCTTAGCATGATCTCTAAGACATCTGACTACTATTCAAGGTTGCTAAATCAATCCAATGCTTTTAATATAGTAATTAGGATAATGCCATTTCCACAGCACATCAGTACACACAAATATAGCATGCATTCAATGTGTTCCAACTGACTGGCTGTAAAGCTTTGAGATTGCATGATCCTTGTCCAGTCTTCTCAGTACTGACATCTGCTAGACCTTCATCAATGGTCAGTTTTTGATCACAGGATTACTATTGGCTGGCTAATTTTGGTTGGCTGATTGTTGTGAAGTAAACAGTCTGTTGTGTAGGAACTTTCTATTTTGTTAGGTATGTGCCAATTTAGTCCTGCATCATTCAGTCAACCAGATTTAAGTCTTTTATGGGTATCAGTTGACGAATCTGATCCTTATGTTTTCATAGATAATACAGCTGCACAAATTAAAGGCTGCCAATTAATACTACAGAAAAATGACCTCATTTTTACTATGTGTATAATTAGACATCATACTTTGTAGCCTACTTTTTGGCTTATGGTTTAATATGATCCAGTTTTTTTATGATGTGCCTATCAGTTACTTTAATATGCAGCATTAAAGTGCTGGACCGAAACAGGATTTGGCTTATTTTATCCAGTATCTGGTCCATTAACATCTGCCTGACATCTTTGAACTGAATACCCCTAAAAATAAAAAGACATTTTCAGACATTTATGACCTTCAATTCTTCAAATCCATTTTAAGACTTTATAAGACTTACACTGAACACACACAGAACTTTTCTAACAGTTTAAAACGCGTCCTGACAAACAAAACAAACATGCTGACAGAAGGCTAAAGGATTCACACTTTTGGAGGAAATTGATATCGTAGTATACTGTTAAATATGTTTGTCAGAAAGACGCTTATCATGTGTACAATGATATTTAATGGTTGGAAAAAAGGAACACCAGTGTTTTTTAAAAGCAGCAAACTAAAGAAGGGAGCATTGAAGTCCCCCCTGGATGGGGTTTAATTTATATGAGGTCCTGGGGAAAAGTGCTACACTGTAAAAGTTGATTTGAAGTGTTTTTTTTTTAAAATGTTTGAAATTATGTAAATCATTGATTACATTCCTGTAAACTGAAAGTGTGTCATTTTAAGTGAACAAAAGCATTTGTAAACAAACATTTGTAAAACAAATTTGCTTGTTAACTTACAAATAATTTCTTACAGTCTACTCATTTGATTTGCTACTGGTCTTTTAATTAGGCTGTGCTGCTGTGCTGCTGTCCAGTAAAAGAACTGTCTTTCTAAATTGTTAAGGTGGCGCTTTTTTAGCCAAACAATGCATCTTAGACAAGTTTTACACACAGGACAATCATACACAGTGGTCAAACCAGGGGTTGCTAACAGCCATTTTCCATCCTTGTACCTGTGATGCCTTGAGGTGGATGGGGTGGAGCAAATACATCACATCACTGCTGCTCTGGGCATTTTGGGTAGATCAGTGGTCTACTAGTACGTGCATGCTGGTTGCATTCCAAGTAAAAACAGACTATTTAATCAAATCTTAATTTGGCCAGCCATCACCCATAACGTGCCTCATTTACTCCAGGAGCATTGGCAAGATAGGAAAACTTTCTTTAAGGGGTTTTACTAGCCAACAGATCACGTTCAATAAAGAAACATGCCATTAGGCCAGCCACAATACAGAAGCTTTCGTTTTGTGTCTTTAGTGATGTTTTCATATAAATATTAGCAATTAGGCTTGAAAATAGACACCACAAAGATTTAAAATGCTATGCTAGGATATTTAAATTGGTGATACAACCACAAAGCTTGGCCTGACAGATGAGAACAAGGTGTGTGAACTGGTGTAGGTGAGCCTATATAGTCTCAAGGTGGCTGTATTTGGTTCTATTTGCCCTCCTCCACCATGTCAGGGCCATAGGCACTCCCGATGCCCCAGACAGACCTGGGGAATGAAGTGTGTGAGGGAGTGCATGCTGTTTCATCTTGGGGGAAAGGCACCCCTCCCCTGGGTCCTCATTAGACTCCGAGATCAGGTTGGAGCTTCTTGCTCGTATTAGTAACTGTCAGCAGTGTGGACTCCTTTTATGTCCTCAGGCTGGCTCTTCTCTGCTTTGGGCTCCTAACATGCTGCTCTCCCAACACCAGCAGTGCTGCTGGCCATGTGAAAGGACAATTTGTCAGAGAAAAAATTGGGAGTGTTCGTTTGTTCAGTTGTTCGAGTTCCATTTTCAGTCTTCTGAGTCACCAGCTCAGAAATCTCTCTTTACAGTGCAAAACAGGACCGATGCTCTGTGATGCAGTGTCTTGAGCCCTGACCCTTCTCAGTGGCTTCAGTGAGAGCTGGCCTTGTGCTTTAGCTCAGAAGAGCGGTCGATCAGTGCAGAGCGCATGACAATGACTTCTGTGTTGAGTGGGTGTTTTTCCTCTGGTCTCCGCTACCCATAGGCTGTTTTTGACATTTAGGAGATGAACAGAGCTCAGTTCCCGGAGGCTCTGTTTCTGGATACTCTCAGATCAGTGCTGTGGAGAGACCAAACCGCCTTTGTGTTCCAGCTTTTCTGATTAGATTTTCTCTGATTAGATCATGTTCCTCTTTTTGTGCAACCAGTGCTCGCATGTGTTGTCACTTTTGTGCACTTGCTTGGTTGGACGAGGTCGCTGGTAGGGCACTTCCCTGCTGAG
The DNA here is from genome assembly GCA_034552555.1 of Semaprochilodus insignis. Classification (NCBI taxonomy): domain Eukaryota; kingdom Metazoa; phylum Chordata; class Actinopteri; order Characiformes; family Prochilodontidae; genus Semaprochilodus; species Semaprochilodus insignis. The sequence continues at coordinate 39,511,845 of CM067475.1, read as the reverse complement.
GGGCACTTGGGTGTCTCTGCAATCTCATGGGTAATGGTGGATGGTGGGGCACAGAGGGTGTTGAAGTTTGTCACCTCGGGAATTAATCTGCTCGTCGGTCCAACTTAGCCACACGTCTAGCACAAGGCCGATCATCACATCCTACAGTATCCTTCGGCAAAGAGAAACATAGCCCAGGAGTACTTAATAAAGTCATACTAATGATACGCATTTCAGACTGACCACAGATCTCAGGCATGAACGTGTGTAAGAGAGACGTGTACAAGAATGAGGTAACAGGGATCATGGAAAGCATGAACATCTGAGCATTTTTGCAAATCACAGGTTGTTTGTGGGCTCCATTTCTGAGCATGTAAGTTTTCGTCTATGCTCGTGTGAATGCAGTGCTATAATGGTGTACCATACTGTTTTAACCTTCCTGTCATTGGAAAATAAAGTCCTGCTACGGTGCTGGTCCTGCTCTGTGGGTGTAAAGTGATCTGTGCTTGTGGCTGATGGTCTCTGTGGCCTGAGTGCATTTGGCTCAGCCTGGACGTTCTGCTTATTTGGCCGCGCTCTCTGAAACAGGAGAGATACAGCCTCAACTGAACTACTGCCCAAAACCACTGCTGAAGTTCTGGACCCTCGTCTTATAAAATACAAAGAATTCGCTTTGGCAAACTTCTACAATTAAAAATCGATTTGTTAAATGTTTTGTCTTGATGAGCTCATTTTTATCAACTATTTGCATTTGAGATCTGAAAACTCATTTTAACATTTTAATTGCACGTCAAAGGTAAACTTCAACTTACACGCCAACATCTGCTTTGGTGACCAAACAGGTATGCTACCTGTATTATAAGTAGTAGAAGTAGTCTCCATACATAAGTGTACTTTTGTCTGTAAATTCCTACTTCACTTCCTTAAATGTCAGGCAGCACAACCAAAGACAAAGAACTTTATTTGGACATGCTTTTACAAAAAGAGACCAGGGTATTGCATTTTAAAGACAATCCCAAGACGACCCTCGTGGTACAAATTTGAAAAAATGTGATTTTCGATTAGAATGATTCAGTATACCTTGTCAGGTGGTCTGACCTCAAGACAACCATGAAAATATTAATAGTAATATTTTTTTATAATAATGTTCATTTATTTGAAAAATGCTAAGTACAAACTTAAGTTCAAGGGCAAAAGTTTCTACAGGTATCCAAGCTGATGCCTATTTAATAAAAAGTCAGGCGGTCCAGTAAGTCAAATGGTACAACCAGACAGTGCAGTTTTAAGAAGTGAAACAGGTAACACTAACTATGTTTAAGATATAAATTGCACATCATGTCCTTTTAAACAGGGACCTGGAGGCAACTTTCCTGTCTGTTTTGGATTATGGTGATGTACTGTACAGGAACGCCTCAGTGAGCTCTCTGAAGGCTCTGGATCCTGTTTATCTCTCTGTGTTTAGATTTATTACTGGAGATCCATACCGCACTTATCACTGTGCTTTAGATGAGAAAGTGGGATGGTCCTCTAACAAATATTCTGGTCACCTAAAGCTATTGTCAGTCAGATGCCAGAGTATAGTACCTCCATGCTCACTGTGAAAGATACATTTTACGAAACCCGCTCAAATGCTTTTAGTCTACTCAAGGACCCCCAAGTTTTTACTGAGCTGGGTAAAACTGCCTTTAGCTATTGTGCACCAGTGAGCTGGAACAAGCTACAAGCTACACTAAAGCTCGACTCGCTCGTTTCTCCTGGGGTTTTTAATTTTTTAACTTCTAATTATCTTAGCTCTGCTTGTAAGTGTTTTAGTTAAATATGCTTTTCATTTATTTTATTGAGTTATTTATTTTATTTTAATGTATTATTTTATGTCTATTTTGTACTATTTATTTTATTTTATTTAATATTTTCTTTTATTGTTTTATCTTTTTTATCAGTCTCAATTTGTTTTATCCTTGCTCTAGCTCTTGGCTACATTGTAAATGTGGGCCACCCTCAATATACCCAAGCTTAAATAATTAAATAGATACAATAAAAAAATAAAATAAACAAGACTTCATACAAATCTTAATTTTTGAAACTTTATTACCTAACAATATTATTTAATAGTAAAAATGAAAAATAAAAGCAAAGAGCAAATAAACATTTTTTGGTCATTTTAAACAGGCACATATAAAGCGATGCAAGCTGAAGCTCTGGAAGAGCCTGTTAGGCATTTTTGTCATGAGCTCTTTAGGCTTGCCTGCAATTGCAGCCTGAACACATCAGCAGGGTGAGGGTGCTGAAACGAGGGCTGACCAGAAAGCGTCAGAGTGTTGAACAGGGGTAGTAGAGCTGTGAGATAAGTCTACCAGTGAGAGGTTGCTGGTGGAGGAAGGGAATAAGAAAAGAGCAAGGGAAGGGAGAGAGGGAGAGAGAGAGAGAGAAAGCGAGAGAGATAGAGAGAAAGTGTGAATCAATGAGAGTCAAAGAGTATGAGAGAGAGAAAGATGAGAGAGTGAATGAAGTAAGGAGAAACAGCAATATCCTTTTTATCCTAAGGCCCTTCATGTGATGCTCTTTGTGTGGCGTCTCTCTATCAGGGCAGTGAGTGCTTTCTGACAGACTGCTGACAGATAGGCCTGTTTTTCATATCTCTGAGTACATGCTGGCCCACGTGTCATAGCTGCTGTCTCCTGATGGGCTTATGTAGTGTGGAACTCGTGGGACGTGCATACAAAACAGGACGCACTTTCCATACCAAAACATGTCCATCTGGTGCTTGCACACCATGAAGAATGAGCTACAGAGAAGAAGGACTTTAGTATAAATGATATCTTAGCTAATCCCTTCACTCTCAGAAGTTTTATTATTACCATATATATATATATAGATAGATAGATAGATAGATAGATAGATATAAAATCAGGTTTAGATTCATGTCTCTTTATAAACCCCCAATAAAATATAAAAATGTGTCTTTCAGCTTATTTTGGCTACTATATATGCCTATATATATCTCTACAATGAGGGGGAGTTTTCCATGTAACCCCAGCAAGCTAATTGTCTCATGGCAAGCTTTCCCATTTATTTTCCAACCAGCCAAAGGTTTCCTCCTTTGTAATGCCACTGCCATTGACATCTGAGTACCGGCAAGAGTTCATAAAATGATATACAGTTCAATGCAGGGAAGAAAAAACAACAGTAAAAAGTATGGAAAAGAAAAAAAAACAAAACTAAAACTGACCCTGGTCTATAATAGCATAGGGCTGTAGACATACCTCTTTAGGCCACAACACTGGTGTTGCACTAAAATACACAAATATACAAATACACTTAAAAACATGCTTTATTATTCAAAGACAGCCAAAGTAAATCTGCAGGTCTTCATGGATAAGCAACCAAGGCTGCCTACTAAGATAAGCCAATAAACAAACATAGCTAAGCAGTCAGCGTCACTCATAAGGACTCATGGTCTAATTACAGGTAATGATGTACCAGTATGTTAATAATCACAGAAATATATTTCCACTGTTTCTGGACATACCTTACATCAGCTACAGTAGTTAGTCTAGTTAGTAACAGAGCCACGCTATATCTGCCTTCTGAATCACATCCCTAACAATGTATACTTGGCAACATGCTCATAGTAAGGCACCCATGTTTGAGGGCAGCAAAATAACTTTATAACATTATGCAACTTAACCTGCCTACTTTCAAATAAGAGCAATAACATTGTGTTTCACTGAGATGTTGGTATATTTACGTTTTCGATTCCCTACCTCGGCATACACACCACACTACACCAGTTAGGGTCCTTGAGCAAGACTCCTCTCTAAGATCATTAACTTGTAAATCATTCGTATACGTAAGAGTTAAAAGACTTGAATCTGTGAGAAACTGCATTGTATTTAATTCTGTATCCACATCTTCTTAGAATTACTGCTCCTTCTAGGGGGTTAATAGCAAAGATCTTACAGGAAAGTCTGTTCACTTGGCGGCCATCTTTAATGGCCCCAAGCAGTTTTTTTTTCATCCACACATGGTTCATATCTCTTTGAGGAACCAAGGGAGGAACCAAAATACTCAAAACTGAAGGTCATATTACTGTATCAAAAACATATTTGAAGTCAATGATAAAATCTGACACAGACCTCATTAATGGCTTGTAGCGTTTTCCTGAATAACTAACAGAAGTTGTTACTTGCCAGCCTGTTCTGGCTCCTGCACTTGCACAGATCTCCATAAGCAGGCAGGGCTATCCTCAATATCACTGACCACGCCCTGCTCATGGCGTAATCAACTAATTGATTGGTTTTATCCGTTCGCAGATGCCATGTTGAGCATAAGGAACTTTCTCATTCATATTTCTTCCAGTGACCGGTCACCTTGTTTAGTAGCTCTAGTGATAGATACCAATAAATGGCAGAAATGGGAAGCACTGCATTAAGCCCTAACTGAATACATCTGTTATACTGACAGGATCTTGCTGGATCATACATGATCAAGGTTACACAAGGTTTTGGAGAGCAAAGTTAAGCAAAATCCTAGAATAACACAGAATTCATAAGAAACTACCACATAAAATGCTACTTCACCATTCCTAAATCTCTACCCATCATCCACATGTGTCTTTGAAGCGCGTACACCAGAAATGTGGCAATTCTAAGTCCATTCCAGCATCCATTTGTTGAAGCCTGGCCCTCCACGTGACCTTTTCAACACACCAGCACCACTTTGTCACTGCCGTGAAACATCCACCTCATATGTGCCCTCCGCCCTGAGCTCTACATACCCTCGGCTCACCCCCTCTGAAGTCCTATAGATTATATCCGCGGTGGAGCCACAGGCCCGCAGCCGTGTAATCTAGCTTCCGGATCAGAATACCCTTGCTGGCATTCCCCGCATGGGTACAGTAACACAGAGACACTTTCGCTTGGATAACTTTTTTAATGGCTTCGTCTTGTCTCCTCCCCTCTTCCTAAGAGACATGTCTTGTGTCAGGCCCTGTCTGAAGACCAAAGGTCGACTCTACTTAGAATGTGCACCAGGGATTCACTGTGTAAATAAAAGCAAAAATAAAAACAAAAAAAAGCTAAAAAAAAAAGAATATTTACTGGAAGATGACTTAACAACCTAGTATTACATCAAATTTGCAATATGTACCATTATAGCTTCTACTCTCTTCTGGAGACTTGTTTTTCAGTTGTTCAAAGAAATCAAACAAGTTTAGTCTCAGAAGTTGGTTGCACCCAGATTCAAAAATGCAAATGTGGTTGGTTTTCTCCTCTCTTTCAAAGATAAAAGTTTTCAATACAGTTTATCTGATGGGGTGAGTGGGGATCTACTGGGTCTTCTATGGTAGTTAGGAGTCTTACGTCCTCTATAACAGTGTTTCTCAACCCTGGTCCTGGAGGCACCCTGCCCTGCACATTTTGCTGGATTCCCTGCTTTACTACAACCCCTATAACTCAGAAAGGGCTTGTTAATGAGCTGCTCAGTTGAATCAGGTGTATTGGGAGCAGGGACAGCACTAAAATGTGCAGGGCAGGGTGCCTCCAGGACCAGGGTTGATAAACACTGCTCTGTAATATTTTTAATCTCGCACTAACAAGCCGTTCCTAAACTGAAGTGAGTGTGTTACAGCAGAAAAACAAACACATGGAGGGCCAGGGTTACTCAGCGGCCAGGACTGGGATCTTAAGTTACATCCAATCTCTTCAGAAATATCCCCTGAAGAACAAACACCTCAAGCTTAAAGGCAATTTCAACTAGATATTAATTAAATGAAGGTTGTTACTTCTAACAGCAGGCACAGGTACGTTTCATTATACAGCATATACACTCATCATCATAAAAATAAATGTACCCAGAAGGAATGATCCGACATGATTAAAAGCTAGTGGGTAGGTTTGACATCATGAGACATGTGAATGATTCAAGTTTTACACTCGGCCACGCATGTGAGCAAGGACAGGCCTTATCACTGTACTTTACTGACTATGTAAGGTCAAGCTGTTGTGTGTGCTTTCCATTCTGACTCGTGCTAATATGTTGGTAGCATCCTTTGCGAGTGAAGTATGCCTCAGAGAAGAGTTTGAAAGCAATGTGAGGACTGACCCAACAGCCACGACTGCGGACATTTAGTGAGCAGTGATGCCCTCCATTAGTCATCCTGTTAGTGCCAGCACCACTGGCAGATGGCTCCATGACGACTGCCCTTAACACTATGTCAACTTTTATGGAGTGACTCAGAATGGCAGCGGGTCATCTTCAGTGATAAGTCCCGCTTTTGTCCTGGTGGAGACGATCAACGAGTCTGTGTGTGGAGGCACCGTGGTCAGCACCAAGATAGAGGTTTATTGTAACGTGTCACACGTCCAGAAGGCCTGGTGTCACTCCACCTCCACCCCTACCGCAACATCTGCAGGAACTATGTGAGAATATTCAAGATGCATGGGATGGATTATCACAGGACACCATTAGGAACCTCTACAACTCCATGCCGAGACGTCTGGCATGTTGCATTAGCAAACACGACGGCCCGATGCCATACTGAGAGACACTACTTCTGTATGTGTAGCTCAATAAATATTGATCATGTAAGTCTAAATTTATCATCATTTATTGTTCCTGGTAACCTTTATCTTCCTTCCCAACAGCACTGCAATCTGACACTTCCTTCTGGGTGCAATTTTTTTTTTTGATGATGAGTGTGTTTATATATGCTGTATAATGAATTATCTGTATAACGTATAATGTACTATATAATTAATTATACAGGATTATACATCATGCAGCATAATTACATATCATAATAGATTCCTTGTTTTTATTTTAGATGTTAGACTATTCAATAGCAAAGTTACTCAAGCAGGCCATCACTACGTATTATATCACTACATTATAGGGGTACATTGTACACTGTCGTAACACAAATTAGCGGAGAGATTTGCTAAAACAACAAGCCATCTGCTGTAAAAGCAGCTCTCCTGATGAATCTCTGCTGAACGTGTAGCTCCTTTGTAAAAAGCAGAGAGGACCACTGACCTAGAGTGAAGAGTTTTGTTCTTCACTTTCTCAAATCTTTGAAAATCCACTTATTAAACCCTTGCACTAAACTGTTCAGTCGCAGAATTCACGACTGGAGCTTCATATATTACATTCATCAGGATTATCAAATCATCACATTCGTTTCCCCAAATATATGCTTGACTTGTTGCTTCATCAATTGCCCCTCATCCTCTGCATGAACATTGATAGATGGTAACTGAGAGACCATGCTAAACGGCTCACCGCTGGTAAATACTGACCTCCTGACCTCACACCTTCTCTGGCTGGTGACTTTGTCATCACAATGGGGTTTCTCCAACTAACACCACTGATACATTGCCCACCCCCCCACCCTCGAATGGCTGGTGCCTCGTTCCACAAGGTGAAAACACGTGGTGAGCATGTTGCCATCTGGCCCCTTGATCATCTCTGTTTATTGTCAGGCTGGATGTATCAGATTTTTGCAGGTTTTAATGGCCTGTTTTGGATTACGCGTGTGTCAGGAAGTGACTGGCTCTCAGGTCACACTTTGGGGCCCATGCTTCCCGGGCAGAGGAGTTTCTATACAACTCGTGGTATACGACTAAGCAGAAAGAGAGAGTGCATCTCGGACATGCTGACTTAGCTGCTTTCTTATGGCCTGCTTGGCTACACCAAACCTGATCTACTGTCTGCTTTAATTTCTTGCCATTAAGTGCTTAATTTTAATTATCAGGGTTACTTGATTATCCAGCGTGTACTGCAGTCTCTTTGGCCCGGTCAGTTGATTTCACAGATCCACAGAGATGACCTAGAGATTAGCAAGGTTAGCATTTAGCGAAGAGCTAAATAGCTGCCCTGAAGTGCGTGACACTAAGTGGGGGGAAGAGAGAGAAAGAGGGAAAAGGTAGGTGAGACAGGGAGAGGGTGAAACAGGGAGAGAAAGACTTAGAGACAGATGGCGTTAAGGAGTGCGTGCTGCAGGAGGGACCAGAATGGCGCACTGAAGCCCAATAGTTGTGGGAAAATATCGGCCGTCATCCATCTCTGGCAGAGAGGATAAAAGATCAGCTAACAGGGACATGTTTTGGGGGGTGGGGGTGTACTCAGCATGTAACTCTATCTCACTCACTGAGAGTCTCCACACATTAGAACCTACTGGTTGTGTAGTAATTTCACACCATGGTTTTTAAGGTGTCTAGTCTTTTTTTCATTTCTAGCTTGATTTTAACATGGCTAATTGAATGATACGATGTAAAAAGTGCAAACTAAAATTACCTAATTGCTACAAGCAATTGAATAAGTTTTACTCAACTCAAAAAATTACTTTGATTGAAAGAATCGTTTGTTCAGTGTCATTTTCTTTTGGTTGAATAAACCTATTTCATTTGCTTGTAACAAATAAGAGTCATTTTTTAGGTTGGACCAACAAAACACTTTTTAAAGTGTAGAGTCCTGGAGATGGGTTAGGTTGATGCTAATTGCATTATAATAAACAGTGTATATCAAATACTAGATGCTCAGTGATCTGCTTGTTTTGATTTTTTGATGTTTAAGCGTTCTTGTTAAAAAAAGAGTACATGTGTTACAGATGTATGAAAGACCAAATAGCTATTAAATAATACGTTTTATTTTCTCTGTTTTGGTGTTAAAGTTAATATTAGGGATGCACTGAAATTTCAGCCACCAAAACATAACATTCAGTTTTGGGCTGAAAACAAAAAAGCAGAAAAACTTGGCTTAAAAAAGAAAAACATGGGCTAAAATAGGCTATTTTTTCTTTACTGTCCTGCACTAGTCAGCACAGACCCGTTCAAACAGTGGGAGAAAAGGTCGGCTATGTGGTGCTGTTTCACAGTTTCTATGATGGATATCAGACGATGCAGATGCAGCTTGATACATAAAATACAGTACAACAAGGAAAGCTACTGCTAGTTCATTAACATATTCATAACACTTCACATAAAGCATTGACTAACTAACATAAAATAATGTGCATGAAGTAATACATTAACAAGAGTTACGATGCTAAACTAATGTTAAGTAAACATGTAAGAACTACAACTACAGTTTGTTACATGTTCACTTAACATTAGTTAACCATTGCAAATGTAGTACTTCATGTTAACTGATGCTAATAAGTCATCATGTTAATAAGTCAACACTTAATGTAAATTGTTACCACATAATCTGTAGACAGTGTTATTGAAAAAAAGGAAAAAATTCACAAAGAACATTAATGAAACTAAGTGAATGACCAACTATTGTTTATTAACAGTTTTAGTCTGTTATACTGTTATACCTTAAGCAGCACTGTGCAATATTTTTGTTAAAACTGAGAGTAGCATTACTGAGTCTGGAGAAAAAAGAACACTCGCCGCTGTGAGTCATGCTATAAAGTCTGAAAGTTATTATTTAGAAGTCACAAGTACCAGGACGGATTTGGTGGGGGTTCTTGACCATGTCATGAGTCTTTATGTAGTAATGTCATACATACAGGCTCGTAAAGAAGGTCTGACTAAAGCCCCCCACATTTAGTCCTCAAATGCAAATGACGAAGGGATGATGGCAATAGGAGATAATTCCCTTACATCTTCAGAAGAACTGTCCTGCACAAAGTTTGGACTGAGCTCTATTCAAATAAACTTTAACACGCTGGCAAAAATCAGATTCATCTGCTTATAGGTGTCTGAAGCACAACTGATGTTACAAAAATGTTCTTCTCCACACTGCACGCGGTTACATATTTCTACCAAAGAAGGCTCCAAATACCCAAATCCTACATAGTGCACAGATAGCGGTGTTAGTAGTGTTCAGAGAATCCTTCTACCAGGAGGCTTTTGGGACACCAAGTCCTCAATCGAAATCTATTTAAAAAAGATTATTTTGTTGTCTCAGAAAAACAATATGTAGAGAAAATAACTTATTTTAAGAAAAATGAACTTATCATATGAAGCTGGAGTAAATCCATATTGCCTATAAGATTTCTCTACATAAGAGAATCACTAAGATTATTTATTACCATTGCTGTTTTTTAAGGCAGGTTTAAAAAATCCTGCGATGTTTCACGTGTTATTGCAGATTTACTTTTCTATCACTGTATATTTCTTGTTTTGAACTGCAATCAGGGTCCAGGTTTGAAGCGCCTCAAACATCCATAAAGTCTGTATTATCAGTGCTATGAAAAAGTCATCATGCCAGTTTAAATACAGTATCTTGAAAGACACAAAGAAGGCATCACATTCAGTCACTCCATGCAAAGCAATGCAACGTCCTGTTACTAAACCAAAGATGGAATTTGTCAGTGTGGACGTGTCAGCTGGAATTATATTCGGACAGGATCACGCGTAAAAGTTTGCTAATGATAGTTAACGGTAGCTTTAATAAAGGTGCCACTGCTTGGTTTTAGTGGAGAGAGGTCTGATCACTGTGCAGACTGGTCGTAGTGGGCGGAGTTGGAATGTTGAAGGCGGAGCTTGGGTATGGGCACAATGTGAGGGAGCGAGTGCGAGGCTGGAATGAGCCGAATCATCGGCAGTGGCGTAACCCGACGCCGGCCGCGGCGTGATGGCCTACAGCAGCTGCTTCTGACGTGGCCGTCACTGGCCTACAAGTCCTGCTTCTCCCGTGACGGATGCCCTAAATCCTGCACGAATCACTAAATCACTTTAATAAACTCTCCTCTTCTCTTGTGTGCTGCGTCATGTTAACAGCAACAAGTGAGACCGTCAATGGCACAACAGCAGGGCAGGATTTTACAGTGTGAGCATCAAATGAATTTTGATTTAGGAGCACCAGTGTGAGAACGGATTTTGACCTCACTAGCCTTCCTGTTCATTATACGTGAACACAGATTTGTGGTTCTTTTTTCCAGGGATGTGTGTCCAGTTGAATGCCACTATATGTACAAGACATCACAAGTAAATTTGCTCATGCATATGACATAAAGTTAAGAACTAACCTACTAAATATCTCATATCTATCTGTCAAGTCTTTGCTAAGAACAGCCGGTTTACTGTAAGACTTGTGTTTCTGGTCTCTGCTCTCTTGACAGCAATGTAAACCTCGGGGGTTAAAACGTTTGTTTTATTTGTGTGCAGTGCAGAGGCATCACAGAAAGAGTCCAAACAGTGCACAGCACTGGGTACTGGAGTGTCTACCAAGCCACAGTCTGTGGAATCAGACAAGCAGTCAGTTTATTGTGGGCAGCCTAAATCAAACAACATGGAATTCAACAAGCCGTGATTCCCAGATGTGGTTCCCCTTATTATGCCAAGTGGGGGCTCACTGGCGTTATACCACACCCAAGGCTTCAGAGCTACCTTTGTGAAGGGCCATAATTCTTCTCACAAGCGCTGAAGCTCTGAGCATTACATGGAAACTAGGAGCTAATCATGTTTCGCTTTGCTGAGTGGATAAGGTTTATTTTTGATGGCAACTTCCAGGTACAATCGACAAAAACCTGTACATGTGTTAACCACATTGTGTCTGGCACAAAGCTGAGGCCAGCTTAGTTTTCACCAGCTTGAATTTTACACTTTAAATAGTGCAGCAGTTACACACTGGCACCTCAGCCTACCTCTCCAGCTTCTTGCTCAGACTCTCCAGTCCCACAGTCCGTAGTTATATGCTGGCACCTCAGGTAACTGCTGTTAACTGCTATGCCATTTAAGGTGGAACGGGAGAATTCAAACAAGAAGCTGGCAAATAAGAAGCTGACTTTAACCCTGTGTGTCTGGATGATGTTCAACCTGGACCAGTACAATGCAGCACTGGCAACAAAGCTTTTACTAAATGAGGGATCAGTGCCAACTGTCCGTGGCAAATCTGCAGACAAGGTTAATGTAGGGATTAAAAAATAATTAGGCACTGTGTTTCTTTGGCCATTTAACAGAGACATCATTGAGTTAACAGAGACATCATTCGGACGTACTTGCTGCAGGATCCACAGTAACATTAACCCTATTAGCTTCAGCAGAATGTCTATAAGGTCAATGGGTGTCAATGTCTGTGAAAAGTGTTTCTTGCTGCTGATTTTATTGAGATACGGTAGCGCAAAGCTGTTCTTGTGTTGGCACACCCCGCACACAGAAGAGGAGAGCAGGGGTAGCAGTGGATCTGAACCAGCTGTTCTGAACGGGGCTGTTTAGACAGGGTGATAAGGGGGCTACCGTGCTTGATCCTTGTGGCATTTTGACCAAAGCAGGTCACAGACATTTCAATAAGACACCAGGGGACTGGGCTAACTCATGGAAAAGCTATGTCACCTCTTATAAATGTGAAACTATCGAGATGTTATACTATGGCTGTTTAGTAAATAGGTTTCCAGCTCAATGTATAAAAGTGGCTGAGGCATGATTTGCAATAATTACATATTAGATAACAAATATATAAGAAACTAGAAGAATAATAATATAGAAAAATATATAGTGAATGATTGAAAAAGATCGTTCCCAACATTGTTTGAGTAATCCTTAAGGGCTTGGACAGTGAAAAATCTGATTGCTGAAGTAAACAGCATTTCTGACTCGGATGAACAAAAAATAGGTAGAAAAAAGTTTCGATTGAAGTTGTGCTCTTAGATTTTATCTGTTATCCTATTTATTTAATGAAGGCTTGCTAAAAGCCTTATAGTAGAACCCTGTAAAGAACATTATCACACAAAAGAAAATATATATTTAATATGCTAGTTTTGAATGTCTCATTTTCAAATGAATAAAACGTATTATAGATTTTGTCTTTCTCAGTACACATTTATATCATGTAAAGTCAATGCATCACTTTCGTGAATGTAAAATTATGTTCAGCTAAGTGCAGTGAATGACTTCAGCAAATTAGATATACAATAAATACATTTGCAGTCATTGTTTTCTGTTACATGGTAGCTTCCTGCCACTTGCTCAGCTGTGTCTTCTTTGCCAACATCTCAATATAAAACCAATACTGTTGCAAATACAGTACTGTGCAGGAGTCAGAGACCAACCTGACTTTTAAGGTCATTCAGTAAAACTTATTTTTCAAGAGATATATCTGAGGATAATAGACAAATGAAAACAAGAGTAAACCTGGACTGGATTAAAGTGGCTAAATAAATAAATAAATAAATAAATAAATAAATAAGACATAGGAATAATATCTATAGAAGTATAAAGTGACAAATATAAAGTGAAATTTAAATTAATATAGGCTTAGTTTCATTGAGATCACTTTTGATGGTGCATTATGAAAGCTCTTTTTTTGTTCAAAACTAGCATTGCTGAGTCAGGACAAAAAATGTGGTGAAATGTGGCACATCACCCTCAAAAGCCTGAAATAATCCTTTAAAAGTCAAAGTAAGATTTCAGAAAAAAGTGAGGCACATACAAATTTACCTATGCCCTTTGAAAATCCGTGTTGATTGATTGACAGCTCTGATAGGTATGATTCTCCCTATAACATAGTGAAAACCACTAGGCTAGGATCAGGAACTGGAAGATCAGGAAGAAGATGCATCATGAGACTCTACACTGCCTTGATGTTTAGATCAACACAGTTCCACCAGAGAGGACTCCAAATCCCCTGATCTGATAAAGTGTAGCTTTAGTGATTAAGTTATAAATGAGATAAATTCTGAACAGGCTGTACATTTTAAGTTTGAGACTTTTTGTAATAATAGTAATATTAAGTAATAATGTTGGTTTCTACCCTGCAGTTAGAAGATCTGTATGAATGATAGTTGTGGTGTTCAACTTTATCAGCTGGCTGGAGTCACAAGTGAGTTTCAAATGATGATATTTTGTAATGGAGCTGCTCCCTAAGAGCTGCAAGATTATGAGGCGCTGCAGCTGGAAACATCCTAATCTGGATATGAAAGCTCTGTTACTACTGAGCATGAGCACAAAAATCCAGGGTAGATAATTTAGATGTGATCACAGAAGCAGGAAACCCTTGACAAGCAAGCTTTGACTAAACAGTGCTATAACTGGCAGAGTATAACTGGCTTATATCCAGCGATTTCTTGGTTATTCATACTCAAAACCTTTTATCCCCGTTGTTTGACATTTTGTACCTTTTCACAGAATTTGACAATGTACTAAAAACTTCTATTCACTGTTAGATGTTTATTCTTTGCCCCGGAAGTTTTGTTCTGTTCATGTCTCTTTAAGACACATTTATGTAAATGAGTTCTGTTCTGATTGGCTGACCTGTGGTGTACCTTATTTGAGCTGTCCAGTTTGAAACACCCCTTATAACTTCTACATGAACAAGCAGACACATACAGTCATATGTGTAAATAAGTTTACACACTCTCTACAGAGAACATATTTCTGCACATTCTAATGCACAATTACTGATTGTCAAAAATAAAACATAAAATGCGGCCTGCGCGCAAGTCTTGGCACATTTTATAGAATATTAAATATATAGAAATTGCTCACAATGCTTAAATTTGACCTTATTTTAGACAATCGACAAACATGTAAGGTGAGTTTTGCATATGACTGTATATAATAGTGTGATTTTTGTGATGTCACAAAATGTTAAAAAAAATTGGTGAATGTACTGAGAAATTAATGGTACCTTTTAAAACTGTAAAAATATATACATGTATACAGCAATCAGTATTCCATAATAGGCCCTTACATGATATTTCAGTATTCTGTTATTATAGTCACTACATCCCCATTTGTGAAGAATAAAGTTGTACACAATACAGCAGGCAATTAGGAAAAAATCCCATGCTGTTTTTAGCTGCACTGGAAAGCTGCAGAGCATCAGTGAACCCTAAAGAAGTGTGCACCACTCAAGTTTGCTGCTGGCAGAAACGGGTATGTCACAAGGAGTGTCTTCTGGGAAGTTGTGTCCCACTCCAGTTTCTGCATTAGCTGGTCTCCTCATGTGCATTCAGAGTGCGCCATAACCCTGATAAGATAAGGTCTAGGACTGTAGAGTCTTCCCTGAGGTCCTTCTAGAATCCCACTTTAGCAACACGAAAGAAGAAAGGTCCCTATTGATACAGTCTCATTCATTTCCCAGGAACAAACAAGAGGGAACTGCAAAAACATTCCACGCAATACAACTGCAGGGAACACAGTACTGCACGCCTGCGTCAGATATGTTTTCCATTTTAGTGAAGATGTGTTATAATTAAAGTTAGAGATAAAGTTCAGTGCTATCATCCTTTGTTTTAGGTTTCTTTACTTTGGTCCCATAGAAGAACAGTTTCTTTTGCTAGATACTGTGATTAAAAAGGGATGGTCAGGCCAAGCAGTAAAAGCTCTCTGTAACCTCATACTTCTTCGGCCCACTATAACGGGATCTGAATGACAATTTTGTCAGTGTGGTAGCAAGGCATTTACCGCAGCCTGCCAGCTTTATATACAGTTTAATTAGCATGGTTTCCTTAGCTCTTCAGCCTTTAAAAAGCCTTACCACTGCACAACATTGCCATATGACAACTTACTTTTCATTTCTTAGCTTACTTCAAAGTAAAGATTTGTTTTTCTTTTCTTTTGGAATACCAGAGGTTTTGTGTTCAAAATGGTGTATGGTTTTATGATCATATACCTTCCATATCGTCGATTTCCAAAGAAAAACACGTATCTCCATTTCTGTTGATTTTTACGTCTATGCATCATTTGAACACATCAGCTACCATTTACAATTTCATGATGAATAGACCAACAGAAATTGCTTGGTAAAAACTCTGGTTCCATTGACTTATATTAAAATGAAATTAGGTTTTTGCCCTCTCCTGTAAAGCTGCCATTTTGGAGATACCTGGTTTCTTTAGACGGCAACAATATATATATATATACACACATATGTATTGCACTTACATTATTGGGCGAGGCTCTTTAAGTAACCCTACATTTTAGAGAATTTATCTGCTGCTTTCCTAAAAAATGAAAACCAGAGATTAGTAGTTAATAACAAATGTTGCTGTTAGGGTAGAAATACTCTTATCAACACAACATACTATCCGTGATAAATATTCTACACGATTATAAACAATTATCTAAGTATTAAATCTAGATTTCTTAAATCTAGAATTATTATAGAAAAATACCAAGCAGTAAACAATTCCACCCGTTACTATTCGATTCCATTCACAGAATCCGTGGGAATATCTAATTCCTACTGTCCCCCAGCTGCGCATTAGTGATGTTTCCGCTGTTTCCAAAAAAAAAAAACAAGAGACCAATAGAGCCTTTGTTTTGAAACAGTTTTGGGCCTCGTGGGGGGGGGGGGGGGGGTGGTTGTTTGATCGTCTGATCTAAGTCCGAAGAATTGGCAGACTAAAACTGTGCATCAACCAGAGTAGGCAGCTAGTGTACTGTCCTCGTTAGTCCGGTGTATTGGCACGTAAACAGCCAGCGCATTAGATAGACAGCAGGTATGCCCAAGGGAAAGATCTCCCTACTGGAGGTGTGGCGCAGGAATCGTGCAGCACTCTTGAAGAAATCCAAAGATCTGAAACTATGGCCACATCAACTGTAAGTGTAATTACTGATTGGAACTGATTGATTGATTGATTGGCAATTTATATACCAGTAACCATTTTACAAATAACATTGTTTTTAGTGCTTTTCCTTGATTTTAGAATTAGTGTTGTGTCAGTGTTGGCACCTAAACTAATCTCAAGTTACACAAGAACTGAGAGTGACTGATTTTGGTTCTATATGATGCTGGAGAAACCTTTACAGGGCTAAAATGAACTGCAATGACTTGAATTGAATGTTTTCAAACTTCTGACTACAAACGCACTGAAGCAATTAAGTATCTATGAAACATACAGAACAAATGGAACAAAATCTTTGAAACTTTGATAGTCCTGAAGTCAAATGACATGTTTTGTTGATGAATTTATGGGTCAAATTTGTTAATTTTCTAAGTAAAAATAAGTAAAAGACTACAGGGAGCACTTGTCTGCATATTTTATTACACAGTTTCTGTTTACATGCTAAATTTAACATATTGGGAAAAAATATAAACATAAATATTAAATTATGTTAAGTTATGGCAATTTTTATATTTTTGTTTTTACCCAATATGCTGAACTTGGGGCCCAAATATCAGCATGAAAATGGATTATTTAAGGTTCTGGTTAACGATGTCTTATTTTCATTCAGAATATAAACAAAACATTTAAAGTGACCAGGGATGTTCAAATTGTTGCATGCAGGGGTATCCATTCATTTATGTCCATGTTTCTGGGTTTTTATGCTTAAATTCATAAAAATATTCCTGGTATTAAAAGTATTCCAGGTTTTATGCTGAGCAACTGCTGATTCTGTTAACATTTCTTCTACAGTGTCACTAAAATTCTTTGATCCATTTAATAAAACAATGCAAATGCAAGACACAAAATATAACACCTAAAACAACAACAACAACAAAAAACCCTTGCCCTGAAGCTTACACAGAACTGCTGGCTTTAACATCCACCCTCTTAACTTGACATATTTCACTACATAGTTCATTTAAATTAATCTGCATCGTTTCCCATTCTGTTCAGTTTAATCAAGCAGTGGATACTCTTCATAATATTCCTTTTTTGAAAGAACAATAAAATTGACAAATAGGGGTGAGACATATTACAATATTTTTCCATAAATATTTTTATTAGTATATTTTTAATGGCTATCACCAGTCATATAATAGGGGGTTAAACATGTTTTACAAAATGTTTCAAAATGTCATGAGAATTTTTATGAGCAATTTTTATGAGCGAACTCTGGTCAAAATACTTGATACTAAATTAGACGCTACAGTTACTGTATGGGCAGATTTGGCATAGCTTTTGTAGTGTAGTAATGTAGTGTCCAACCTGACTAGTTTCGATTAGCTACAGTGGCATAGTCCAGTCAGTAGTGTATCAGTTCAGAAACTCAGCGTGTAGAGGGTAGTGACTCTAAACTCCAACCTTAATGTATCTTTTTGATGGGATTCTGGTGTTCTGTAAAGCTTGTCCAACCTCCTAGCACTCACTGGGAAAGAACACAGCTCCTAAACAATAACTAGCAAACTCAAAGCTTTCATAAACTAATAACTTAAACATTCATAAATAAATTAATAGAATAAACGTTTATAAATTAGGAATATAAAAAGCTAAACTGTTTGCTAATACTATCCATAAAATATATCACTGAAATTATCACAAAAACTGAAAACCAATATCACTGTAGGTCATGATATAAAAAATATACCATCCAGTCCTAATACATATTGGTAGTGTCTTAAGGCTATGGCTAAGGCCTTGGTATGACTGCTATTTCAAAATATTACCTATTACTGAATATTACTGAATATCACTCTAGGTTCAAGAGTAAGTCATTTAGATAAACTATCAGCTATCAATGGCTTTGTGAACTAGACTTTGTGTTTTGTTGGAAGAGTGGAATTCATATACAATTCATGAACATACAGTACCCCATGCATTGGCTCGCCATCTCCACTTTCTTCTTTTCTCTGTTGTTCTCCTCTCCTTTCACCTCATCTCCCTATCCTTTCTTCTCTTCCTCTGCTTCTCGTCTCCCCTCCCGGCAGAACACAGCTGAGAGACCCCAAGGTGGTGGCATCTCTCGCCCAGCAGAATGCCAAGATGGCCAGTCTGCTCCCTGACACAGGCACCAATGTGTTCCGCCGCTTCACGCCGGAGTCGCTGGTGGAAATCGAGCGGCACATGGCGGAGGAAGCTGCCGAGTGTGAGCGTAGGAAGGCTCTGAATATCGAGATCCCCGAGGAGGACCTGCCAAAACCCTCTAAGGACCTGGAAGCTGGCAAGGCTCTGCCCTTCATCTATGGAGACCCACCATCAGAGCTCCTGAACATACCTCTGGAGGAGTTGGATCCCTACTACAAAGCACAGAAAGTCAGTCCTGTGACCTCTTAAGCATGCTTCACAAAGGTTTCACAGGTTTCTCTTTAGACCAAATGTAGTTGATCAGCCTAGATTTGTTTGGTCTCTCTAGTTTTACCCTGGAGCTACAAAGTTGCTGAATTATACAGCCCTGATCCAGTTTGTTTAGCTTTGACGCGACTGACTGTAGCTCCCTTATACACTATCTCCTATAGACCTCTAAAGTTGTGCATCATTCTGTAACCAGCATCATGCACGTACATGGAATTCAGTTTTTAAGCTGGTTTTGCCTACAAGAAAAATTAAGGGCATTTGCAGAGTTCACTGCCGGCATGCTCTGTGGTAAACAACAACAAAACAAATTCAAAACATTGTGTCCTGCTTGGCTAACAGACTGCATTTGGTATAAAGGACAAACTGTGTTCACTTGACTTTGGGCCAAACCATCAGCTTTAAGCTAAGCAGCTATGTGCTTGTTGGCCTGTGAGAGCTATTGTTTAATGTGATTTAACCATTTTTGCCTTGTGTTGTGATGTGTTTTGCAGACTTTCATCGTGATCAGCAAAGGGAATACAATCAATAGGTTCAACGCTGAGCCTGCCTGTTACATTCTAAGTCCCTTTAGTCCTGTCCGCAGAGGAGCCATCAGAGTACTCATACATTCATATCCTTTGAATACGTTGAGGCTGTCACAAAAATTTACATACTGTCACAAAACATTGTATGCCTGAAATGGTAATGTTGCAGTAGAAGGAAAAATGTTCCTGACTGTATGTGAATGTGGACATTTTTTCCCAAGATTTTTGGACAATTTGTATTGGTCTATTTGTCATGAAATGTTTATAAATTCTAAAGGGATGCTGGTGTTTTTAGTGACGTAGGAAAACAATGACATGGTAAGATTTTGATATGACAGCAATTATGTACTGTAAAATGTGTCAGAAATCTATTACTTCTAATATTGTAGATGTGATGAACTTGAAGAAAGCCATGTATGAGAAAATAATCAGGTAATTGACAAAATTTCACACCTCTATTAGGCCTATATGGTGGAAATTTGGTACTACATTTTTACCATATAGCATAAGAAGCTAAAACCCCTAAGCCCCACTAACAAAAACCCAGTTAAATCATTTCACCCCCCTCACATGATGCTACCAAAGGATGGCAGAAGACAAAACATGAAGAGAATTCTCTTTTAAGGACATTTATTGTAGTTGCTTTATGCATTTTGACTTATTACCAACACTGTCAGTCAATTATATAGACATTAGACATCATTACATGTTCAGAGGTATCCAGACTCCCCTTCTACTTATAGAAAGGGATACTCTAGACCAGCCAAACATGTGCTCCCCAAGTCCACGGCCAAGCATAAACTAAAGGGGCCTCCAGCACCGAGATGTGATTTAATGTTTAATGTCTAGTGTCAAGTCTCCAAGAGGAGTAGAGCTGTTACTGCAGTAAAGAGGTACAAATGCCCCGTGATTTCAGAATAAACATTAGATGAATGTCTACAAACGTTTGGACATATAGTGCAAGTCTTGAACATTATGCACGGTAGGTGATGACATTGCATCTAGACATAATACATAGTGATGCCAGCAGCAGGAATAACTTACTTTGAACAGTGTGAGTTGCCAGGAAGTTTCTGACTATGGTGTGCCAGTATCCAGAACATCCATCACGGCACTATGTCATCGCTGTGGCTCTTGGCAGCTGAGAAACCATACGAACTTCTCCTTGACTGTGCAGTAAATTGTTCAGCATGTTCATCATGGTAACAATCCTGTCCAACTGTGTGTTTATGACGATGAGTAACCCTCCAGAATGGAGCAAAATTATGGAGTAAGTAATAACAGCAGCAATAATTGTATTGTAGTAGTACTACGAATACATTTTACACCATGACAGTTATCATACTTAAAGAATCTCATTACTCTCAAAACGAATTCACACAAGACACAGTCAAAATGAACCAGACAAAACATGTTGAAGATGAATTGTTGAGAAGCTGTATGCAAGATATATCTGCTGTTTCATCACTAGCGTTTGTAATACAGGGTCCAAAAACACTGGCTTAAAAAAATCTGATACACAGACTCTAGTGTACAGACTCATTCACTCTACAGACACATTCACTACTGTTCAAAAGTTTGGAATATTAATAAGTGCTGTTATTTTATTCAATAAAAACTATGGGCTGAAATACTATAAGCTAGACACCAGAAGGAACACCAAACGATAACTACTAGATACTGTTATTATGTATAGTAAACTTATGATCTACGTTTAGTAATTTCTTGTTAGCTGTCTTGAGGTGTGATGACCACATTTCAAATATGAAGCATTCTAGATCTTACTTTTAATTTTAATTTGAGAAAGCAATGTTAAACAGCTTTCTCAGTAATTTTAGAATCATCTGCAGATCTGTTCTTCATCTGGACACACCTAAAAGTTTGTAAAATTGTACAGCTTCCTACTACTACTGTTCTATATTAGTTGTCATATTCAGTCATGTAATATCTGCAAGAAAATTTGAATTTCAAACTTTTGAGTGGTATAATAGTTATGCTTTTAAATATGCTATAATGGTGCTGTGCAAAAATTTGAATAATTTATTAAATTTGCCTTCAAAATTACAATTAAGGATAACCAAAAAAAATGTTTGAAAAAAATATTGTGTCTATCCTATGGTCTCATTACATCATCAATTCTTTTTGGGAAATTTGCTTTCATTTTTTTTAAAGAAATCTATATTTCTCCATACCACCAAAGTTCAGTCTTAGAATCGGATTACTCTGATCTTGGTTTTTCCAGTTCCGAAAACTGGATTACCTTATATATGCAAGTGTATTACCTTATATATAGGTTTTGACAATAACTTGAGTATTCCCTGACTTTTGCTCAGTACTATGCTTATTTTATCTTTGTTGTAAATGCCTAGTCATGGACAGCAACCCTAAATGAAGTTTGGCTAGAAGATCAATATCCGTTACATATGTTGCATCTTCATGTAACATGGTTTATTTGAATATCTTTCAAATATATACATAAAAAATAATTAAAAATAAATAAATAAATAAATACTGCATATCTTCTTATAGTCTACACACTCTCTTGTTTCACAGGTACGTTTTTACAGGTATCTACACCTTCGAGGCACTAATTAAAATCTTGTCCAGAGGGTTCTGTATTGGAGACTTCACATTCCTTCGAGATCCATGGAACTGGCTGGATTTCATGGTGATCAGTATGGCGTAAGTGTGAGACCTGATATACATCAAGCCATCTAATATACATTACATAACTTTCCAGACATGAACAAAAGTGCCTAAGTTGGAATTTTGGTAACAAAATGTGGTTAACTCACAATAAACTGGAAACTTAAACTAGCCAAACTGATTGCCGTGTTCAAAATCACTCAATCGACCCCCTATCTGAGGTTTTCCCCTTCTTTAGTTTGCATTTAAAGATCAAGTCTAGAGATAAAGTATAAAAAACATTTGTCGACTTGTAAAGTGGGGTCAATTACCAACTCTATTTTTAGCTGCACATCTCAACCGCTCCCTTTGGCCTTCCTTATTGAAGAAGCTACTGTAGTGGCAGAAGAACACCCATAAAACCCCCAAAGGAACATTCCCAAAAGTACAATGCTTTAAACTTTTCCTATTCTGGAAATCAAGACATACATTGTTTTATTAATTCAGCCTCAAAGGTATGCTTTCTATAAAGCTTCCTTCAGTGCCCAAATATCTGTAGTAAACATAGGCTCATATATGGCTCAGCCTTACTTGGATCTCGCCACTAAATAAAGTTCTGAAATGAATAATGTGGGTGCAAATTACCAACAGCAGCACGCATTATATCAAGGTTTGGATGAAAGGATTACCCCTTTATAAATTGGTTTAGGCTGAAGCTGAGTCTGGGGAACTGGGCTTGTGTGGTTAATATGCCAGAGGTCTATTGAGCTTCTTTATGCTGTACTTGACAGTAAATTCAATATGTTTTTATCATTGTCAGGAAGCCATATTGAGGCCAATTAATCACAGTGATGGCATTAAGCCTTGTATTGTAGTAAACTACAGTGCCAATAGTGAATCACCACTAGAAATGTTCTTTTTGGTCAAGGTGTAGGCTGAGCGTCTATATATATATATATATATATATATATATATATATATATATATATATATATATATATATATATATATAATAAAGTAAAGTAAAAAAGTAAAGTATGTAATAAAGTAAGTACAAAGGTGAGTCCATACAATTTGTATTACACTGATATTACATTTATAAACAGATCAGTTAAAAGACAAAAGACTAAATTTAAAAGACATTTTAAACACAAGCAACATGTCCTTCATAACAACCTATGACAACAACTAAATAATACAAGAATTTAAAACTATAAAAAAACTTATCCACATCACTTAGAAACCTCAATTTTGCCTCTCCCAGTCTGTTACACCTGTATCTTGAAATATAATCATTCATAGACTGAACAGATATATTTTTCAATAAAAATCTTCACTGATTTTTGCCGATCTGTGTCCACAGGTACATCACAGAGTTTGTGGACCTGGGAAATGTGTCGGCTCTGAGGACCTTCCGTGTTCTTCGAGCCCTGAAAACAATTACTGTAATTCCTGGTGAGTTAGACTGGAGCAAACGACCACCAAACAAACTTGGCTTGACATGCTAAGGGGGTTTAAAACTGAAAGTGCACATGTATAGTAGATTAAATGGTCAGTTAGTACACAAGGTGTACAAGATGCACCTAGCTAATAAGCCAGCAAACGTGTAATACATTTCTATTGATTGATTGTTTCAAACTCATGCCAGTGTTGGGATGAATCAAACTACCAAGTGCAGTATCATCAGAGAACCTCTGTCCTTCAGGTCTGAAAACCATTGTTGGCGCACTTATCCAGTCTGTGAAGAAGCTGGGAGACGTTATGATTCTGACTGTCTTCTGTCTCAGTGTCTTTGCCCTCATTGGCCTGCAGCTGTTCATGGGAAATTTGCGCCATAAATGCATCTTGATGCTATCTCACGTTACAACAAGCTCCAACGATACAGCACATGCAAACTTTAACGCCACAACAGACACAAATAGCACTTTTGACTGGGAGGAATACATCAATAATGTAGGTAAGTAATGAACTAGTAGATGAGGAGTTGGAAGTCAAGAGCATAGATCAAATGTTAGGACAGCATGATAAATCATCTGCAAACTTTATCATGACATCTCTGAGCCTGCAATGCATCACTAAGCCTACAAAATGCAAATGAGCTTTATGAGCGATCAGATTTTCAGGACATCCAACAAAACTAAATTCTTTGGTCAAACTAATGCAGGACAGTCTTTAACCTATTATATGTTATATAACTTATTTACTAAAACATGTTTAATATCTGTAAGAACAAAAGTTTGTATTCCATTCAAAGTAAAGAAAGTTACCATATTGGAGATCCATCATATATAGATATAATGTCCATGATATTTCTCAAAATGGGCTAAAAGCTATAGTTGGTATCCGTTGGTCTTTTTGGCCCTGGATAATATTCAACATTAGACCAAGTCAAGTCTAAAGCTAAATTATGCTATCAGTGTATTTCCACTGGAAATACGTTTTATGCTCATGCTGTCCCTTACAATATACACAAACATAAACTTCCCAACCTTGTGTACTGAAAGCTGATCTCATTTTCTTTCTTGTGCAGAGCACCAATATTTTCTCCCTGGTAGTTTGGATGCACTTCTCTGCGGAAACAGCTCGGATGCTGGGTATGTTGATCAGGCTCTTTCACTATCATCTGTGTGCTTGATAATGTGCCGAAGCTTATACAAGCTTGTACAAGCATTACAGGACTAAATGCCAGGCATACTACAGCATTTTATCTATCCCTATGGCCCCCTTGATTTGGCCCTTTCCATAATGGATCACAATTTGAAGTTGATTTCCAAGTCGGAAACAACTTACAGCATAGATGGAGCTATGCTCAGAAATGTGGTAGTGTAGAACAAGTTAATCTTCAGTCTTCTGATGTTTCATGTGAAAAACTGGAATTGTATGTCATTTTTTACAAAACGCTTAAAAGTGTGTGTTATTAATGTGAAATATTATTGTGAAAGGTCATTTGGTCAATGTTAACAAACTCATCGTTTGGTAGAGGCTCCAAACAAAGATCATTACAGTTTGACAGCAGTAGTTTTTGAGATGTTTGCCCATGTTCTATAAAGCTTGTGAACCTTCTTGGTTGAACGAACTGTTCTCTGCAATATCGACAGGCAGTGTCCCGAGGGATATATATGCATGAAAGCCGGGAGAAATCCAAATTACGGTTACACCAGCTATGACAACTTTGGCTGGGCCTTCCTGGCCCTCTTCCGCCTCATGACACAAGACTTCTGGGAAAATTTGTTCCAGCTGGTTCGTACATTCACACTTTGGAGTCTGTAGTGTATGTCAAATTGCACATTTCTCATTATCTTATATCTTTGCTTCTCTTTGCTTCAATAATGGAATTGTATGATGGCTAAGTAATGTAAGTACTCATTTGTCCATTCCACAGACTGTGAATGCTAAAGTGGAATTTGTTGCACATTTATCTAGGATGTGACTCTAGTCTATTAATGACCTTCCAATAATATCTGTATATATGACTTTCTCCTGAAAAAAAGAAAAAAAAAAAAACCCGCATCACTTGAGATCTAGACCTTCTTTCATGGCCTGCTGACAGCACCTTGCATATTTCAGACCCTCCGAGCCGCAGGGAAGACCTACATGATCTTCTTTGTGGTCATCATCTTCTTGGGCTCTTTCTACTTGATCAACCTCATTCTGGCCGTGGTGGCCATGGCATATGCAGAGCAGAATGAAGCCACCAGAGCCGAAGCCAAAGAAAAGGAAGAGGAGTACGCAAGAATCATGGAACAGCTCAAGAAACAAGCTGAGGCAAGTGTGCTACAACTGCATCAGATTCCATAGTGTTAGCTACTGTATAGCCAGATTAGAGCTGCTAAATCCAGTCTCGCACAAAACACCACAATGGCACTGTCTCTTAGATCCGCAGGTTCAAGGAAGAGCCTCTTGATCAGAGCAGTTGAATGAGTCATCAGATCTAAACAGTCGTATACAAAAGTTTGTGTGTCCCTGATCAAATGACTTTTTGTTGATTTTCTATGTGACATTAAGTATAAAACCTTTACAGAGATACACACATTTTAAAGCACAATTAGTGTTTATTTACTGAATTACTGGAAAAATTTAATGTTATATTCATTTAGTTACTTTCATTCATTGGATCGCACTGCCGTTTTATCTCCGTTTTTTCACATTTTTCTACTGTTTTTTTTCTACAGTTATATTTGTACTTTTGTATATAGACTTTCTTGTACATATTTCTTCCCTCATTGTAAAAAGTGAGATATATTTATCTATAGTGTACTATATACACTTTACAGTATATACACTATATACAGTATAAACAGTATACTGGACTATTTATAGTTTATAGTTTAATAGTTAATAATTTTTTGCTGAGCCGGTAGCTACCTATATAGGTAAATTTTGTACAACCCTCTTTGTTTTGTTTTACTGTGCTGTATTGTGAAAACTGCTACTGGCTGCTAAATTTCCTTCGGGATCAATAAAGTATCTATCTATCTATCTATCTATCTATCTATCTATCTAATTTTATCCGGGGTAATACTCCTTTATTTCTATACACGTCCAAAGGCTTAGTACACACAAGTATATCTCAAGAACATATTGCATGATCGAACAGATAAAACAGCACATTACAACAGTCATAACTAAGTGTTTTATTTGTCCAACCAGCAAAGAAAAGCAAGCAAGGCTTCACTCTCAAGCCAAAAGCAAGGTGACGATTTTGCTGACGACGGCGGTGACAAAGTGAAGAGAGAACATGACAGCATTGCTCTGAAACCCCTCTCAGACAATGGGGTATGTAGATGCCTCCAACCAGATGCTTACATTACAATTACATTCAACAATGAGTAATTCATTTTATTTATTTTATTATCTATGCTGTATATAAAGTCTCTTGAGGTATCAAAGTCTAACGGATCCATGGATCACCTAGAAGTCACCCATGCGCATCATAGGAAACCCAGTGCAGTGAGCACAGGAAGCAATGCACTGGATGGTAAGTTCCTTAAAATCATGTATTCTGTGTTCCTGGTCACACAAAGTCCAGTAACTTGCTTCTTGTTCAAGCCATTAAGGAGCTATGTGCTTCCCTCAACAAGTTGAGCCTCTTTCATGGAGAAGTGGTGAGAAGTGATCATTATGTATATGAATAAATTATAATTTAAGTTGCCGGTTTAGAAGCTAACTTTATGATTCAATAATCAACAACTAGGGTGAATGAGGGTACCATTTTTACAGAACTTTTATTTGTTTATCATACATTCTCCAAGCATTGGGTCTATAATGTGTTTATTTTCTTTTTATTCTTGTCAAAACCTCAATATTCAACAATTAGCTTCAAATAAAGAGAAGGTAAAGTTCACTACAGTAAGATGTAGATTCTTAGTAATTGTTACTAGGAACGTGTTAAATCTGTATTGTGCATATTTAAGCATCTGCATGAACTGTGCTCTTTAACAGAGCTTCTAGTCCAGGGGTACCGAAACTTGTTGTCTTGGTAACAGTAGTACGATGGAAAGCAGGTCAAATTGGGTTTTTAAAAATGTATATTAGAACATTATACTATACTATATTACTAAAATACAACTGTAGGAGAAACAAGAATTATACTGTTAAGTATGTGCTGCATGAAATAAGGTTGTTCTGTAATTTGGCGAGGTGGGTTTACAGGGTGAATCAAGCCAAATCAAACATCCCCGCAGGGCAATTTTGGCCCGTAGGCCATAGTTGAGCTGACCTGTTTGAGTCTATTCCTAGCTTGTTAGATTAAGTCTCATGAGAATGTCTTAGTAAAGCATTAGATGGATTTCTTCATATGAGTAAAAGGTGCACAAAGATAAGGAAGCATAATACATAAGAAAAGTGCTGGAAATTTTACATTTATGCCCTTTAGCAGACACCAGAGCGACTTACAACCGTACTTAGTGTTCTGTCAGAGAATGTTTCCTAGCTAGTACAAGAAGGTTAGAGCCTAAAACTCGCTTTGAACTCAGACACTGCCTGCACAAGGGCCAGTGCCAATGGCTAGAAAGAAGAATACAAAGTGATGTACAGCATAAGAGCATGCTTCAATTATATAGTTTTACTATATAACGTAGTAAGCAGCCAATTACTTAACTGCTATAGGCTTGATAGGATTCAATTAGGGCATACTGTTTTATGCCAATGGTTTTGGTTTTGTTGGTTTTCTAAATGCAGATTAGACGTTAACACATCCTGTACAGAGGACAAATATGAATATTTCATATTTCTGCAAATTTACTGGTATTTATTTGTGATGTTTAACATACTGAATAAAGTTACGCAGACTTTTGCACAAACTGTATGCTTTATTTTCTTCCAACATATCAAATTCAGCATTCAGATATAAGACAGAATTTATTAAGACTACAGAAAAATGTTGATACATAATACATAAATAAAAGTCCTGTAGAAACTGCTTAGTTGTTGCTTTATAAATTAGTAACAAGCATAAGTTCATTTTCAGCTAAAGGCTTGATGGGCATTAAAACATTCTCCTGTACTGAAGTGTTACCAAGTGTGGTCAGAGGTTAACATACATAAAACCCAGGCTATATCTTCTTACACTTTCAGAATTTGAGGAGCTAGAAAGGCCGTGCCCACCCTGCTGGTACAAGTTTGCAGACATTTTCCTAAAGTGGGACTGCTGCGCACCATGGATCCGATTCAAAAAGGTTATGTACATCATTGTGATGGATCCTTTCGTGGACCTGGGCATCACTATCTGCATCATACTGAACACTGTGTTCATGGCCATGGAACACTACCCAATGACACCTGAGTTTGAATCAGTCCTGTCTGTTGGAAACTTGGTAAGACACTAAATACCCAGTTAAATATCTTTAGTAAACGGTTCAAACCTGCTGACAGAACAGCAGCATTGTACTGTATTTTCTAAGGTGGCTTTCAGAAAAGATTGGGGATGTTCCTTTGTAGGTATTCACAGGTATCTTCACAGCTGAGATGGTCCTCAAACTGATCGCGATGGACCCATACTACTACTTCCAGGTTGGCTGGAACATATTTGACAGTATCATAGTGACGATGAGCCTGGTGGAGCTGGGCTTGGCCAACGTGCAAGGACTCTCTGTGCTCAGGTCCTTCCGTCTTGTGAGTAGATCTTTATCCACTTGCCATAAAATAAAGCTGTATATCACTGTATGTCCTGTGATGCGTAAATTTAAAAAAAAATCAGCTTATACATTATTGCAAAGGAAGTAGCACCTAGATTTTATTTTTGAACTGCAAGTCTGAGTTTGATGCGCCGCCCATGTGATATTATGTGGCAGCTATGATGGCATTCTGAAATTTAGTGTAGTGCTACTGGAAGACTTATTGCTTCTCGTACCCAAACTTTTGAATGAATTCATTATTCAATAGACTCATTGCACTAGTTCCTCTATTCCATGCAAAAAAAGCACAGAGGAGAGAATGAAGAATTTGAGCTACAGTCAGCGGACGTTTTAATTGGACACGAGGCATTTGGGGAGAGCAAGCCTATTGGAGGACTCCACACCTTTGTTTTGGTAAATAGGTGATGTCACACTGTCTGATGCTTCTCAGTGCCTAAAAGGAAAAAATTTAAAAAGTGCCAAAAATGCCAATCAGTATATAATGCATACATTTCATTTAGGGGCAGAATGAACTTTAAACTATTGACAAACAACCACATAAACTTTAACAACAGCTTGAAGCAGGGAAGAATCATATAGTGTGATGTTGACTTTGTTCTTCCATTAAGTTAATGCGCGAAGCAATAGGCCCGAGCTACTTTATTTCTTAAAGTAGCCTAGTTTGCTGTAGCCTGTCATGCTATATGTATCGCCTTTTCCAAATAACTGGAATGTGAAATTGAAAAAAGTGTTTTTGTGCATGCAAAAACAAAAAAAGTGCATTTAAATATCTTCATTCTATTATACAAAGGTGCGCAAACCCAGTGTTACAATAGAAAATGAGTATGTATATGGGGGTGTGTGTATATATGTGTACAATTACCGACTATAGTTCATCTGTTGCTATGCATAATTTGTAAGCCCCCTTTAACCATGTTCTTCAATAGTCAGGACCCCCACAGGACCACAACAGTGCAGGTATTATGTGGGTGGGGGATCATTCTCAGCACTGCAGTGACACTGACGTGGTGGTGGTGTTTTAGTGTGTGTTGTGCTGGCGTGAGTGGATCCGACAAAGCAGGGTTGATGGAGTTGGTCCAGCTTGAAGGTCAGAGGTGATATCTGTTGCTCAGCTATTGCTACAGTTTGTGTTGGTCATCTTCTAGTCCTTCATCAGTGGTCACAGGATGCTGCCCACAGGCTGCTGTTGGCTGGATAGTTTTGGATGGTGGACTGTTCTCAGTCCAGCAGTGACACTGAGGTGTTTAAACACTCCAGCAGCACTGCTGTGTCTGATCCATTCACACCAGCACAACGCACACTAACACACCACCATCACGTCAGTGTCACTGCAGTGCTGAGAATGATCCACCACCCACATAATACCTGCTCTGTGGGGGTCTTGACCATTGAAGAACTGGGTAAAGGGGGCTGGTAAAATATACAGAGAAACACATGGACTACAATGATAATTCATCATTTATTATTATTCATTATTGATCAGCTGTTAATAAGCTTTTATAACTAACCTATGAAGTTTTGCACTGGCATGTTTTCTTATAGCTAAGAAACCTTCTCTAGATCTTTTGTAAACATGCCTTCGCACAACCCGACAGTAATGCCACATTAGTCTCTAGAGTGAGATTTCCTGGTTTAAAGACTTGGAAAAGCCCCTTCTGGTGATGTATCTTGAATCACAAACACTGTTTTAAGGCATAAATAATATTTCTATAATTGTGCAATACAGTTTTAGAACATATTCTATATTATGTTACAGCTTGTTATCAACAAGCATAGTTATACAGGTCATGAAGAGAACCAAGCAGTGACTGTTGTGTACTTACATATATTGCTTGCATACAAAAACAGAGGCTGGCATTTTGCTCCAACATCGTTTCCATCTTTTAAGAATGTTCTTTAAAATGTGCTTTTATAACTGACCTCAGCTAATGTACCTTGTGACTTCAGCTAACCTTTGCACAGAATCAAGTTTGTTGTGTGAATCTGACATTCTGTTTTGAATTATATGGATTTGGACACACGTTTCTAGATAGGTAAGTTCAGAAACAGCACTGTATCCAGCTTGATAAGTTCAGAAGTTCCATTGTTTTATGAGAAAAATCAAAAGATTATGCCAAAATCTTGATACATCTTTTTTTATTTTTTTGTTTTCATCCTGTGCTATATTTTTCATATGATCTCCCAGCCATTGTGTTTGATATACTGCAAAAATATTATGTTGTGGCAAGTGAAATTACCTTAAGTGTAGTCGATATATACAGCACCACTCAAAAGTTTAAACACACCCAACTAAATGGACATTTTTGGTTACTTTTTAACTTTTAACTTGAGGCTTACAGTTCCAACTGATGAGACGTCTGAAATGAAAAAAAAAAAAAAAAAATTAATTATTTTTTCATATAAAGAAGTATTTAAGTACGTATATTTTTATATCTTGTTTATAATATGTTTATTTCTAATTAAATATGGCTGCACCGGACCTGAATTAAATTGTAGTGTTAAGCTAGCTAACTAATGTTAAGATAGCTAACTGAATATAACTACCAAACTAGCAAGCTAAAAAGAATTTATTAAAGCAAGCTAACTCTTAACTAGCTAGGTGATCCAATACACTGGCAGTCACCACCAACCTGGATTGCTAGAACAAAGACGAGTTATTTTTCACTTTCATCTCTATGATATAGCTATATCTCAACAATAATAGTATTTCCCTCAGCATGGTCCTACATTAATTAAAAATGAATACAGTAGATAGATGTTGTGGAAATGGTATGTGTTGTGGAGTTGGCAGTAAACGACAACCAGATGAAATTAAACTGAACCAAACAGAAACTTTTTTTATTTCAGCTTCAGGTCAAAAATCCTGTTTTTCACGCATTATTTCTTGGAAAAAGAAAAAATATATATTGTGTGTCTTATAAGCAAAAATATGGAAAATTATATTCTAAAAGGATAAGCCAATTTCCTTTGGAGAAAAAATCTACTTAAAGCTACAAAAACATGTAAAATCAGTTGAGCAATCTTATAATATTCCTACAACAATTTCAGAATGAGAAATATTAGACACAAACTTAAGATGTTGTCAAGAACTTTTTTTTAAGTACTTTAGAAGTACTTTGGTAAAAAACTGAAAGTAAAACACATGATGAGAACTACATATTGTTTTAAGTAAAACATACATTCATACTGATTCTGATATATTACTGCAATACCTAGTTCAGCACTCCCTTAACCAAAAGGGATCACACGTTACAAGATATACTGTTTTTCCTTTTTTATGGGTAACCAGAGGGAGGTCTGATACATCTAAATATCCCTTTAGGTTTCATTACTTTGTGTAATTAGTAGGTTTAGTGATAATTTTGATGGCTACTGTGCCATCTGACTGCAAATCAGTATTGACTGAAACACATATTACTGTCAAAAAATGTGGTTGAAAGCCATATACTATAATCATAACATTAATATGTTGGCTACAGATGCGTGTCTTCAAGTTGGCAAAGTCCTGGCCCACGCTGAACATGCTGATTAAAATCATTGGTAATTCTGTGGGCGCCCTTGGCAACCTGACCCTCGTCTTGGCCATCATCGTCTTTATCTTTGCTGTGGTGGGGATGCAGCTGTTCGGGAAGAGCTACAGGGACTGCGTGTGCAAGATTGCAGAAGACTGTGAGCTGCCCCGCTGGCACATGACAGACTTCTTCCATGCCTTCCTCATTGTGTTCCGGATCCTGTGTGGGGAATGGATCGAGACCATGTGGGACTGCATGGAAGTGGCGGGTCAGGGCATGTGCATTGTAGTCTTCATGATGGTCATGGTGATCGGAAACCTGGTGGTGAGTGTCACCTCGATCACATCTGACCAGGGCATGACTGAATGCTGTACACTTCAGACTGATTAGCAGTTTATTTAAATATTGTTTCACAGTTATTGCTGGGATAATATCTGATGCATAGATGCAAAGGACATTTCTGCTGTTGTTTTCCACTTTTAACAACTCTGGTCATAAGCTGGTCGGACTACCTACTTATATACATAACCAGTGACGTATCTAGGACGTCAAGGAGGCCTCAACGAGTGACATTTTCCCTCACAAACTTGGTTCCTCCCATTGTAAAACCAAATATGTGATTGGTTGATTCTTGTCACTTTCTAATGATGCTGGTAGATAATCTAAAGTGTGAGGCCTTCAATCCAGATCCTAACTGCCAATAAAAAAACAATATCAAGATCTTCCAACTATTTCCAACCATAATTTATATGGATGAGCTGTCTGTGGTGTGCATATGAATCATGGAATCCCTCTGAATTCAAGGTGTAGTCACTATTAGATAATTAAATTGTGACACGCTGCACGTGCTTGGAACACTCCCGCAAGTCTGATATCCCTGAGCCTCCCGGAGTTGATGATGCCCAGCATGCTTGAGAAGACAGATCTGTCATAGACCTTACATCCTGCAGAGTAGAATAAGCCCATGTGATCCTCTCACTGACAGTTAATTATAAATGCTCCCTATTTACCTCGAGTATCAACCAGCCATTTACTATAAATGCTGCGGGCTGGATTTCCGTTTCAGTTATACATAGAGCAAAGAGGAAATAGCTCATCTGATGAGGTAACAAAAACTGGGTACCAGATGAAGTGCCAACACAAACAAAAGGGTTTTGTCTGGAATCCCTTTGAGGGAGGGGGGTGTTCACTGCAAGTCAACATCAATACTGAATGCAGAGGCATACAGTTGTAATGGGCAGAGTCATACTTTAGGTTCTATTTTCAGTAGCATGAGTAGCCAGAAAAATAGTGGTCCTGACCTCAGTATCATTTTGGAGTTGTCCCAAGTTCTGGCACCATGGGCTGATCTTAGAGAGCAAAGCCAGCTTGAAGACAAGGCACCATGACATCATCAGATGATAATAACCTGCATCTGTAATATCATTTGTTTTCTATCTGTCAAAACACAGTATTGCTCATTGTTGTGTGTAGTTAAGACAAAGCTGAGCCCACATTCAGGTTTTGTGAACTACAGTAGTGTTTTGGTTGAGCTGTTTTTTTTTGTTGCTCTGTTCCTACAGGTCCTGAATCTCTTCCTGGCTTTGCTGCTTAGCTCTTTCAGTGGAGATAATCTAGCATCAGATGATGATGGGGAAATGAACAACCTGCAGATTGCTATTGGAAGAATCACCAGGGGCATCGACTGGGTCAAGGCCCTTGTTATTAGACAGGCCAGGCGTCTGCTGGGTCTCAAGCCCATAGAAGAGCAGAAAAAAGAGAACGAGGAAGACGACTTGAAAACTGGCAATGATTTAGTGTTGAACCACATGGACTCTGAGGACACAGCGATGTTGAAAAAGCTGGATGGCGCTGTTGTGCTTGCAGTTCCAATCGCAAAGGGAGAGTCTGATGTTGAAAGCCCCAATGATGACGAAACTTCTGAGGACGAGGACAAGAAAGCAGATGAAAAAACCAAAGTGAGTTTATTTCCTGTCCAGGCACATTACAGTAAATTATCGACCAACACAAACTATTTTTATAAATCCAGAGAAGCTGGACATTTCTTCTTTAACTACTACTATGACTTAAAATGGCTAATGACTACTATGGCTATTTTTAAGTTCTTAAGATGTGCATCTAAAAGTAGGGATCAAGCTACTCCCCAAACTACTCAACTCTGCAAAATTCCACAAAAAGAAATACATAGCTAACCACATTACAACACACCGTGTGACTTTTCAAGCTAGATTTCTTACAGTACTGGATCCAGTTAATTCTTTTTTCTGCCCAGTGTACAGTTCAGAATTTTCCACTAATGACTGGCCGATAGCCAGCTAGGGATGGCATCGGGTATTGGGCAGATATCAAATGCTGGAAGAAAAATTCAAATCGGAACATTTTGGACGTTCTGAATAGTAAATAATTGGCTACATTCGTGCTGTATATGTCTTAACCCATGAGCCTCATCACCACCACTGTCAGTAAATTACTCAATACACCATTTCACATTAACCACACAGAATGACCATTCACATTTTAACAATTATTTATTTATTGAAAACTCCATAGAATTCCCATTTTAAAAATAATTGTGTGAGCCAAGCAGTGTCTAATAAGCAAAATGGGAATAGCGGAACAAGGTTACTCCAAATGCTGCGACACCTGCGAACCCCCCACAGATCCCACAGAGCATCTGTAGAGGCCATCTACAGTATATGACTGGAGAGACAGAGAAAGAGAGTAACTGTGAGGGTTTTAGGGGCCAGGAGAGGTCGTGTGTCACAGTGACGGAGCGTGGGAAACAGCACCAGCGCAGCATGATTAGTTAACCTGATGGACACCAACCTGACCTCTTTGGTGCCTCCTTCCTACAGTCATCAGTCTGTGGGGTGCATCGGCAGCATTACAGACATATCTAAAAGCATGTCCATCCATGCGTGTTACTGGTAGAAGAACAGGAATCGTAGGTCTGCTACTTTAACATTTGTTTCATTGAGGCGCATAAGCCCTGACTCATTAGGCAACTGTTTGTTGGTATGTCTGTAAACTGGGTTGAATTACATGGCTCATATGACATACTCTCTCATGGCCCAACGCCTCGCATGCCACACTCAGCCATGTTTCTCCACAGGGAGGGGGAGACATAGCTGAAGGGGATCCAGTGGTGCTAAGCAATCTGCTGTACTTCACTAGAATTTGAAAGGGAGAAAAACCAAAGTAAAGCAAAAGCAAAGTAATATGCAGCACCAAGTGATACGTGTTATACCAACTAAATTTGATACTGCTCAGTAGAAAACATGCCCTACGCTGCATTTCATTTAATATTGCTGGGCTATGATGATGGCAATAAAACATGACAGTTAAAAATATGCTAATGTATACATTTTACGATAGTGTATCTAATCCCACTGTGTCAGAAGGGTCTGTTTGCTTCTAAAGCTTTAGTTACATGCAGCTACGTCAGTGAAAGAGGACTACCATTTGAATCTGAGGGACCGATTTATGCACCCTAGTTATCATTCACAGTGTCTTCTTCATGCTGCTAAATATAACTCCTTTTGAACTGTGCCTGTAAAACCAGATATATTCTTGTACAAGATGTCCTAAGTGCTCTAGTTAACACACTGAGACAGAAGCAGTACCAAAAAAGCAACTCGAGAGACCACAGTGACAGCTCAAACTTGGTTATCTGTCATAGACTCTTCATCAAAACTGTTTTGACCAACCATGTTAATACTAACCAGAAGACAGTATCAAATGAAAAACAGCAAAGTGTTTTCCATGCATTTTTATTCCTTTCAGATGAGGGATTTTTGGATGAGTATGTCTTTTAACATTTCTTTATTATTATTGGTAAGCTGAAAGATGCGGGAGCAGATGACTCGTCCAACTGCAGTACTGTTGACAAGCCACCTGTGGTAGAAGAGGCTGAGTCAGAGGATGAACAAGATCCAACCACTCCAGAGGACTGCTATACTGAGAGTGAGAAAGACCTAATTAACTATGCCTTCAATTAAGCTGTCATCAAAAACGTGTCTCCAAAGGGGAAATGTTTTACCCTGAATATATGGAGCAATGTTTTCATACTGTATGTGATGTCAATGATGGTTAAATAGTGGTAAATCAGGATAAAAGCCTAAATGGTTGGGGCACTCTTTTACCTTAGAAACCCATGCATCCATGTAGTTTAGAATGTTTTAAGTCATAGCCCTATCTCCAAACTACTGTAAAACAATCTGCCTGGCGACAGGCAGCATATACCCTCCTACCACTTTATTAAGTACACCTCTTTGTATCTATGTATCTCATTCTCCATTTCATCAGCTCCACTTTCCATATAGGGATCACTTTTGTAGTCCTTCATCTGATTCATTGCATACTTTGTTAACCCCCTTTTACCCTGTTCTTCAATGGTTCAAACCCCTACAGGACCACCACAGATCAGGTATTATTTGTGCGTGGGGATCGTTCTCAGCATTGCAGTGACACGGAGTGGATCAGACAACACTCACACCACCATGTCAGTGTTCACTTCTACCTTGCTAGTCCACCTTGCAGATGTGAAGTCAGATATATTGGCTCCTCTGCTGCTTCATAGTCTGTGTTGATCCTTCATCAGTAGTCACAGGATGCTGCCCACAGGACGCTGTTGGCTGGATAGTTTTGGTTGGTAGACTGTTCTCAGTCCAGCTGTGGCACTGAGGTGTTTAAACACTCCCATCAGCACTGCTGTGCCTGATCTACTCACACCAGCCCAACACACACTAACACAACACC
This sequence comes from Semaprochilodus insignis, assembly GCA_034552555.1. Taxonomy (NCBI): domain Eukaryota; kingdom Metazoa; phylum Chordata; class Actinopteri; order Characiformes; family Prochilodontidae; genus Semaprochilodus; species Semaprochilodus insignis. The sequence goes on along the minus strand of CM067475.1, from coordinate 39,474,401 downwards.
ACCACCACCACTGCAGTGCTGAGAATGATCCACCACCTGAATAATATCTGCTCTGTGGTGGTCTTGTGGGGGTCCTGACCACTGAAGAACAGTGTAAAGGGGGCTAATAAAGTATGAAGTGAAACTGCAGTCTGTAATTGTAGAACTACAAAGTTAACCTTTATGGAAAATGGAGCTGATAAAATGGAAAATGAGTGTAGATACAAGGAGGTGTACCTAATGAAGTGGCTGGTGGGTGTATTTGTAACCATTTCATGCAATGCATATCCATGATGCATCTATTAGAGGCATTAAAAGCTTATGAAGTCTGGTGCCTTTTATGCTGTATCACTGTGCCCAATTCTGCCTGGGCATTATATAGAATGTCTTTCATATTTCTAAGAAGAACTTTACTTACATCTTAATATAATTATTCATGAATCCTGAATAATAATAATAACAATAACAGACGTGTCAACTTAAAGAGATCATTAAAATAAACAAGTCTGCTGTTTCCTTTATGGTTAATGAATTATTAGCTACCAATCTGTCCATCTGTCTGATGTTAGAGGTTAAGCCATTTTAGCTTTTAGAAATCAGAAATTCAATTTGAACATATGCACAATGCCTAATCTGTGCAGTGTTCCAGCAATGCATAAATAAAGCTTCTCTTCTGAAATGCAGAACTTATAAACTACTTTTTAAGAAAAATAGTTGTCCTGAAATGACAACTAAAATGAAGCAGAAATAATGGCTTGTCTTGGTAAAAATGAGATACTTGGTCACTCTAGTTTAAGAGAACACTAGTCAGCTAAAGCACTATGTCCAATAATGCAAAGCTTGGTTCAAATTACCTCTGTGATCTCAAGCTATACCACTACTAAGAGCCCAATAGAATTAAATAGAATTCAATAGAAGGAAACATGTACTAGGCTTCACAGTCACAGATGGCAATGTGTTTTTACTTCTCAATTTTCTGCCACAGAATGCATCAGGCGGTGTCCATGCCTTGATCTGGATATCACACAGGGCAGAGGAAAGTCATGGTGGAACTTCCGCAAGACCTGCTATGCTATTGTGGAGCACAACTACTTTGAGACTTTCATCATCTTCATGATTCTGCTCAGCAGCGGTGCCTTGGTGAGCCTTAATGAAATGTGTCATGAAGGTTGGGTTATAATGGTAAACTGCATTAAAGTCCTGGAATACTTTTCTAGGTAATTTATGGTTCATGGACCAATTCTAAAAAGTCACTTTCCATGGTTTGCTTGACCCCCTTTTAGGCCTTTGAGGACATTTACATTGAGCAACGAAGAGTGATTAAAATCATCCTTGAGTATGCCGATCAAGTCTTCACCTATGTTTTTGTCATTGAGATGCTCCTAAAATGGGTTGCCTATGGTTTCAAGACTTACTTCACAAATGCTTGGTGCTGGCTGGACTTCCTTATTGTTGATGTAAGTATCTTCTTATTACTTTATCAAAATTGGAATATAAACCCAATGTGGTATTTTAAAAAAGGCAGAAGAATCTCCTCAAATTTGATGGGGTTGACATAACAGTGTAAATAAATCACATTTACTAGGATAGAAAACACTGCAAACATGGTTAACACAAGGTAAAGGCTTCATTTTTATGATGCTAAATAATGATATTATTGATGTAACGTTAACAATGAAAATACAAACAACTTCTGAAGCTTATAACTACAAACACACTAATATAGTTCGAATTGCTCTGCAGGTCTCCCTGATCAGTTTGACAGCTAACATTTTGGGTTACTCTGAGCTTGGACCCATCAAATCACTGCGGACACTGAGAGCTCTGAGGCCACTTCGTGCCCTATCTAGATTTGAAGGAATGAGGGTACGTACCTGTTGTTCTCCTGTATATTGTATTTTTCTCCTTTTAGAACAAGAGATCTGATTTAGGAAGATTTTTTTGACTGTTATGTTGCAATGAATAAAATCATTTAGACAAAAAGGTTTCAGATGAGCAGTCACACATGATGCTCATAGATGCGAGTCTGTATCAGCAAACTGATGGCTCGGCCAAACATCAGATGTACCCTTACTTAAAGTTAGTCAAAACAGAATTGGTTTCTAGCTTCCTTAGTCTTGTACTGGAGCTTTGACACAAATGTAGCTAACAAGACCTTGTCATCATCCATAGACCTCTGAAATTGGGGATCGGTATCATATGCATATTAGCAATCTGAATTTCTCTGTCTATGCTGGATTTCTGTGTGACAAAAATGAAAAGCACTATTATCACACCCTGTGGTAAAAAAGGGGTACAAACTACAACACATTTCTGTCCTACATACATTTTTCCACTGTATGTAACTGGATTGTCTAATTAAATGTGAACATTGCTTAGTTAAAGCATGTTAAAACTCCTATAGATTGAAATTATGTAGGTTTGGGGTGAGTTTTGGGGCATGTTTTTGGGGCTTATGTTGCCCTCTGTTGTCTGGAGTACGAATTTGACAGACTGTATCATCTTACAAATTGCTCCTTTAATGACCTTGTGATAAGGATGCAAAGGATGATATTCGGAGGAAAAACGGACAAAAAGGACAAAACATATCAGGTTTCGAAGCATTTGTCAAAACCACAGGTTGTGACGGTAGCCATTTTTAAAATACCATGTGTTCTTGTTATTGAGACATCCATCTTAGACATGAAGCTTGATGTCAGCCACAGAAAAGCAGGACAAAGTCAATGGCCTATTAGCAAATCTTGAACAGGAAATGTCTTGGCGGTTGGGTGCTTTTGGACAGAGAGGAAAACAGTACATTTCATTATTGGCCAGAGAGCTGATTTAAAGCTTCCATGGATTTCAGTGTTTGAGTTTATATATGAAGTATGATTTATTTCCGCAGGTGGTGGTGAACGCCCTGGTTGGAGCCATCCCCTCCATATTCAACGTAATGTTGGTGTGTCTGATCTTCTGGCTGATCTTCAGCATAATGGGGGTGAACCTGTTTGCTGGAAAGTTCTACTACTGCGTTAACACAACCTCAGAGGAGTTGTTCAGTACTGAGGACGTGGACAACAAATCTCAATGCTTTGATCTTATTAATGGTGATTCAGATGCACGATGGATGAACCTGAAAGTCAACTATGACAACGTGGGCATGGGCTACCTCTCTCTACTGCAAGTGGTTAGTATTCATATTGGATGGCTTATGAATGAGCAATAGGTTGGCTAAACTAAGTGAAGGACTGCTAGATGACTGACGCTTAAATGATGCATATAATAAAGTTTTGGCTTAACTTGCTGTTTATTTTCAGGCAACATTTAAAGGATGGATGGATATCATGTATGCTGCCGTGGATTCTCGTAATGTAAGATCCAACGTTATCTTGGAAATCACATGGACAAGAAACATCAGATTTAAGTTTTTTTCTTTAGGGTGATGATTAGTCACTACGACTGAGATTAATCACAGATTAATCACATATCACTTGTACAGATACAAGCATCTGCTAAGGAGAGGAATTTTTATTGACCACAAACATACTGAGCAGTAAATATGTGAGAGGTATTACTTACATTTACATTTTTTTCTTCTCTTTTGGCTCCTTAATTAGATTGAAGATCAACCGGTTTATGAGGCAAACCTTTACATGTACCTTTACTTTGTCATTTTCATCATCTTTGGATCCTTCTTCACCCTCAATTTATTTATTGGTGTCATCATTGACAATTTCAACCAGCAAAAAGCAAAGATAAGTATAAACAAGATATACTAATACAAAGCATGCTCAATGTTCAGCTGTTTAAAGCTTTAATAGGGAATCATTGTTCAAATCCTTGAAAATTGTACTGCAATGTCAAAAAAACTGCAATGTAGTTAATTATTACTTAATAATAATACTAATAGGATTAAGAAAAAGAATACATTTGATTTACATCACAGGGTCACTTTACAACTACAACCACAAATAAATAAATAAATAATTAAATAATTAAATAAATTACACTATTAGGCAGAAAAGGGACAGAAGAACTGATTAAAAGTTTTCCATAATAGTGGAAGTTCTTCAGATTGGTGCCTTCATCAACAAGGATTCGTGAGTCACTTACTAATTGTTCCTCAGTTTTTTCCTCCCTCTATTTGCTTTAAGAAAACAGATGTTCATCAATAGTTGTAATACATGGATGCACGTCGCAAGGTTCCAGGGTGGAAAGTAAGAAGCAGAGTGTATGCTGACATATATCCAGAAGTTTTAACAGCATAGCTATGGAAGATTATCACTGTGGACTTTTTGACAGGTGTTTAACACTTAAATTATCAAAAGGAAGGCGAATCAGCATGGAGAATTGAGTGTAACCTGACTTCTTGGTGGCATTGGTTTAAGCCATAGTGAATTTAAGACATCTAAAATAACAATTTCTTTTTTTTCTTTTGTCCTTTCTGTACTTAGGAGGGCAAGACCTCTTTATGACAGAGGAACAGAAGAAGTACTACAATGCCATGAAGAAGCTCGGCTCTAAGAAGCCACAGAAACCTATCCCACGCCCCCAAGTACGCACAATTCATAAATTTGACGTCTTTTACGTGTTTACATTAAGCTGTAAGCTTTAAATGTATCTTAATATAATAAGATAAAGGTCTTTGTGTCAGGATGTGAAAGGGTTTTGATATCAAAGCGTTAATCATTCTTTATGTTCCCCCCCTGTTGCACAACTTTCCTCAACCCTGATGCCTTCACTATTTGAAGAACTGTTTTCAAGGATTCATCTTTGACATTGTAACAAAGCAGTTCTTTGACATCTTGATTATGGCGTTGATTTGTCTGAACATGGTCACTATGATGGTGGAGACTGATGACCAGACAGAAGAGATTGAGAACATTCTTTACTTTGTCAATTTCGTCTTCATCGTGATCTTCACTGGAGAGTGTGTGCTTAAACTCATCGCCCTTCGTCAATACTACTTCTCTGTTGGATGGAATATTTTTGATTTTATTGTTGTCATTCTTTCAATAGTGGGTGAGTACAAGGGCTTGGTGTCAGCTAGCATCAATTTAAAACTAGTGAAGTAAATGCCTTAAAATACAAGTATGATAATTTTGCATATATGATAAAAGTTTTACTCACGTCCCTTAACGTCTGTTTTCTCTATAGGCCTACTGCTGGCAGATCTCATCGAGAAATACTTTGTGTCACCAACTCTTTTCCGCGTTATCCGACTTGCCAGAATAGGCCGTGTTCTGCGTCTGATCAGAGGAGCTAAAGGCATCCGGACACTGCTGTTTGCACTAATGATGTCCCTCCCTGCTCTCTTCAACATCGGCCTCCTCCTCTTTTTGATCATGTTTATTTTCTCCATATTTGGCATGTCAAACTTTGCCTATGTGAAAAAAGAGGTTGGCATCGATGACATGTTCAATTTCGAGACCTTTGGAAACAGCATAATATGTCTGTTCATGATCACAACATCTGCAGGATGGGATGGGCTCCTGTCTCCTATTCTCAATAGCGGACCTCCCGACTGTGACCCAGACATTCAGAATCCTGGCACGGACGTGAGGGGTAACTGTGGGAACCCTGCGGTGGGCATTGTCTTTTTCTGCAGCTATATCGTGATGTCTTTCCTTGTGGTGGTCAACATGTACATTGCCATCATTTTGGAGAACTTCAATGTGGCAACAGAGGAGAGTAGTGAGCCATTATGTGAGGATGACTTTGAGATGTTCTATGAGACCTGGGAAAAGTTTGATCCAGATGCTTCACAGTTCATCGACTACAGTTCGCTGTCAGACTTCTGCGACACGCTGAAAGACCCGTTGAGGATCCCGAAGCCAAACACGATCAAGCTGATCACCATGGACCTCCCCATGGTACCTGGGGACAAGATCCACTGTCTTGACATCCTGCTAGCTCTCACAACCGAAGTGCTTGGCGAGTCTGAGGAAATGGACACACTCAAAGCAAGCATGGAGGAAAAATTCATGGCAAATAACCCCTCAAAGGTGTCGTACGAGCCAATAACTACCACTCTTCGGCGGAAGCAGGAGGAGGTGGCTGCTGCAGTCATCCAAAGAGCCTACCGCAAATATGTGCTTAAGCGTACTCTCAAACATGCCTCTTACATGTTCAGAGAAAAGACCGACATGAAGAGGAAGGACGAGGAGGCGCCAGAGAAGGTGGGAATGATTGCAAGCCGACTGAGCAAGCACTATGGGAATCAAGCTCCACAGGAGCCTACTTCTGTGACCTTCCTAGGAACGGGCAAGGGCAAGCATCCCTCCAGAGAAATGCAGAGTGAGGTGGTTTTGCATTCTGCCCCATTTATAGCCCCCGAGTCCTCCGCCTATGTGGACAGCTTGAGAGAGTCCATTGTGTAGCGAAATTTGGATGCATGAAACAAACTACATCATAGTAATGCACTGCAGCTAATATAAAGGGACTCTGAGTGATAGTATGGTCATACGTGAGCTGCTAGGGATGGTTAAGAACTGGAATCTATATAGACTGACAGAAACACCTGACTGCACATTGCATGTCAGAGTAATCCTTTTAAATGTCGGCCTCCTCCTCTCCGCTACACAATGGACTCTCTCAAGTCTGTTACAAAAGGATGATAGGTTGGTAAGCTCAGTAGCCTTATTTCAAATCTACTCTGAATAGTAGAATGAAATACAAATGTAGTATGGGGAAAATACTTCTAGATTCTCTGTGAATACTTTTGATACTAGACTGAACACATCTGTAACTTAGAAAGTGCAGCACTACACTTTTCAAAGAAGAACAGCAAAATGACAAACAGCAAAATGCTTGTTTTTTTCCATTTAAAACTGCGTGCAATTAACACAATTTATTCTAATCTAACATCAGAACTAATAAGCAATATTTAAGCGAATAAGCGAATTTCTCACCTAATGAATTGTAGCACTGATCCTATGTACACTGCAAAAAATATATATATTGGCAAATGGAATCTGCATAAATGTAGTTTAAATGTAGTCGGATATTTCATATTTTGGCATCGTGGGATTGTTGAGAACCTTTTTAGATAATGTGACAAGGGACAACAATATACACACATTGATGACTCATCAAACCACTGACCTGCTGCCTGGCCTGGTTCTTATTTCTCTTCTGTAAAAAATGACAATTTGTTTCTGAACCTTTTTTACAGGCGGTAGAAGCACATTTAACATATCTGGTTGTTAGCCTGGGAAAGGAAGGCTAAGAAAATAAGACAAGGCTTGAGAGCGGTCTGTCAAAGACATGGCTAGTTAAACATGCACGTATTATTAATGTTGCATTTGTTAAAATTCAATCAAAGTCATTTTAGCGCTGTTCGTGTGCTAAATTATTAGTAATTAAGGGGCAAGAACTACCCAGGCTCCAACACCTGGCATACTATAGTACAGTAGTAATCCAGGAATTGTTAGGGGTCCCCCTGGTGGCTAAATGGTCCTAAGCAGCTGCTTATGTTGCTTAATAGGCAGGGCCTGTCTGATCCTGGATGAATCTTCATAAGTCTAACAAAAACATAACAGCAATAATTATATTACTTATTTAGGACTTGTTTAAAGTAACGTAATTGACATAAAGTAACATTTACACACATACATACACATGCACATGTGCACATGTGACTTATTACTCTTACTAGCTGCTTTGTATTGTAGAGAGGATAGGTAAAAGTTGAAGGCTAATAATTTGAACATGTATGTGAACTCTGATAAAGAGTGTTGCTAACAACTTTAGCCATATGTCTAAACCTTATGTAAATACAAAACCTGTGATAAATACTTCATTTCCTTCATAGTAGAATTGCTTCAGTTTCATTAGAATATGCCAGCGAACTTATTCCATACACCGCAATGACAGTACTGTGAAGAAAATGTATGAATGTTTTGTTAATTTTGCTTGAAATAAAATTTTCTTTTCCAGGAGTGGGAAAACTACAGAACTATCAGATCAAAAAATGTCTTTCACTTTTTATGGGTATACTGAGAGAGAACAAGAAAAGGCCCTTATTTTAAATAAGACTGTCCACACTCACCCCCTTAACCACAGTGCGGTCATGATATAATAGCAATAATAATAAAACAAACACCAAAATATTTTTGGTGCCAAGATAATTTGGCTTGTGTTTTATGTTTTTTCTATTTTAAAATGTTGCTCTATAGAAAGGCTACATTCAATTTTACAAACCCTGATTATACCCAGTCATGAAATCCCACATTTGCATCTTGTCAAAAAACTATTTTTTTTAGTGTGTGCAATGTTTACAATGAATGCACCTAAAGCTTTTCTTTTTTGGAGTGATAAAAAAGCTAAAGAGTGTGCATGAAAAGGACAAACCAAAAACAGTGCTTCACTTTGGCAGTGGTTCTTCAAATGCACAAATAAATGATTTTTTTTTGTGTGTTATATTAATTGATTAGGTTAGAGAATTAGGAGTCCTATGGGCTTTTGGAAATCATGTGAACCCAGTGTAGTAATCTTTTACTTATTTTTAGTAATCAATTTTTGCTTTTCACTTCCAAATGAATGTGAATGTGAGGTTTGGGATCCTGTATCAGTACTCTTTTTTTTAAAACTAACAAAAACAACTAAATGTATCTCTTTATTGTTCCTGAATTATTCAGGTGGTAAACTGATGTAGACAATTTAACCTAATTGGTTTTAATGACAATACTGATACAATTAAATCTCCTGATTATGCATATACTGTACAGAAAACATCTATTAAATACTTAATGATTTTTGTTCTAGAAAGGTTATTGCTAAGCCTGATATACAGTACCACAGAAATCAAACTTTAGATATATTATATATATAAGGCACTGATGTTAACAGCTGTAAATACTAACAGATGCTTAATAGCAAACACCCAAATATTGTTCATATTTTGTCAAGATGTTTTAGCTTGTGTGTAAAGTCTTAAGATTATTAACAATGTTCACACTACCATTGAAAAGTGTGGAATCAGTGTTTTCTATTAAATAAAACTGTTTTCATTACAGAAATTAAATACAACAACTTAAATACCTTTCGGTATATTCTGGTGTTTTTACAATTTTTCAACCATTCTATAAATTATTAATGCTTATAAAATAACAATTAATAGGACGCTGAAGTGATTCAGAACTTTTTAACAGTAGTGTATATGCTCTGGGATTGTTAGATTGTAAGTGAGATTGTATTTTACTGGATATAATATAATATAATATAATATAATATAACATAAGCAGTTATTTCATTAGAACAGCATGTTTATTGGGCACCTGTAAGTATAACTTGCTAACTAGCATGACAAAACTGTTTCTGTTTCACTGTATAATTTTCTTTCTGTATACAAATGTGTTTTTTGATGATCATTAAATAATAAAAATTAGCCAAGTTTCTTTAAAAAAAAAAAAGTGGTTCTGTAAAGCTTATTTATTTGTGTATATTATTCATTGCTCAAGAAATAAGAAAGGCTCCCATCAAACTATTCTGGGACTATTCTGGCCTCCAGCTGTTTCCAGAATAAAAAAACCACACCCTCTTCTGGTGAAGGGATCGTTGTGCTCGACGAACACCTTTACATTCCAAAAAAAGTTGGGACAGTGAAGCATTTACCACTTTATAATCTGCCTTTTCTTCTTATAACACTCATAACACATTGTGGCACAGAGGATACCAAGCGGTGAAGTTTCAAATGTTATTTTGTCCCATTCGTCCAGCAAACACGTCTTAAGGTGTAGCACTTGGTGTGCCTCAGGAAGCACACGCAAGCACGCTCACCCTGCGAAGGGGGGAGAACTGATATACAAGTGATGCAAAGACCGATCTATCAAGTTTAAATTGTACAACAGCTGTATGGTAGTTCTGTGAATGTGTCATTTACTTGTGAGGGTCATAGGTGAGTCTCTTAGTTGGGTATTTGTCTTTACATGAGCTCAGGAAGCCCTGATGGAGCTTGTCCTGTCAACAAGAACAGACCAACAAAACCACAGCTGCCTGGGAGCCGCAACATGAGAGGACACAAGTGTTGTGATGGCAAAGGTGGTGGGGGGAGTGACGGGGAGGTGCATGAGGGCAGAGGGGACAGTGCGTTCCAGCTTTTGATAGGCAGCACGGCCCACTTTGAAACTGGAGTTGAAAGAGGCATGAGGGACAAGGTGGTGTTTCAATGAGGCCAGAAGAGAAGAGCATTGTAGAATGCCCTTTAAGGTTGTCCAAAACCTCTTCCTCTTCCCTGAATACCAGTCTTTCTCATTAGGAGTGGCATGCCAAAACTGATCTCAGGTCAGCAGAAAAGGAAAGGGAAGTCACTTCCGGTAACATTGAAAATTGCCTTGCTCTCACACCATCTGACCCAGCCAGGGTCAAGGGGCTTGTGATTACTGGAGGTTAAAGGTCTTTGGGGAGTCCAAAGAGGAGATTCTAAACATACTGGGGATGCTTTCAACATGCAGGTGTCTCTCTTGAAAGAACCGATGATGGACGTACTACAGGCTACAAAAAAACAAGCCAGTGTTGAAGCCGACAGTGTCCTGAGTTTACAGTAAGCTAATTTAAGAAGCTGGTTTCTAATCTTAGACTGTAAATAGAATATGGGCGGAATTTAATGTGCATTACACATACAGCGTAGTTGGCGTTCTTTTACAGTCCTACTAGTCTTTAAACCAACCAAAAAAAAAAAGTTTACACACGTTAACGTCATTAATAAATCAAACCTCTTGAGTGCCAACCCCACCTTTATCTTGGCATCAACATGAATATGTTTGGTCATTATTTTGAAGGCATCTGTGCCAGCGGAAGTAACAGATTCAGCTGTTAAAAGGAGTGTTACATGATAGCACTTTAAAATAGCCATGGCGGTACTATCCAAGAAGGATACCATACATTACGTTGATCTTTAGAGAGAGTGAGAGAAACTGAGATGATTTCCTTTTCATAGAGTAATGAGTAATGAGTAATAAATGCAGACTCTGTTTACAGGGCTGGACCATCCAGGATATATAGCAGGGCATTTCTACTAAAAATGCCCTCTTTTCCTGATGACTATTCCTAGATTCTTGTATTCTCTGATTCCGTGCTCTTCCTCACATATCTTGGACTTCTTCTCTTCTTAAGCAGAGAAATCCTCAAGCAGTTACCAGAAGTGGAAAGATTTCTGCCTGCGATATTCACCCTATGCAAGGTAGGGATCAGGTGTTCTTCCTGACTTCCATCAAGGGTTTTCTGGACCACTCCATGTCACCCCCCCCCAAGAGGGTTTAAAACATTGATTCAGAGCCAGCTAATGCCAGTCTTTCCTTTGCTAAACACACCCTGCATGCCTCTCATGGCTATAGGTCACTCAGCATTCAACATAATGGAGACATTCCCACGGCAGCTTTCAAACTGGGACATGGTCCTAGAGAAACAGATATAACTCGCTTTCATCGTAAAATCACAGAGGCAGCGAGAGAACGTGAGACAGAGAACGAGAGAGATCAGAAAAATGATGCATGCCAGTGGTAGCAGAGTAAAAGAGGCAGAGGGATTGCAAAAGACACTGTGAATGCCATCTTATGGACGTCATGGGGAGATGATATTGTGTATCAGAAGCTGCTTGTGAAATGATAAGTGAATATGGAGCTACTTAACTCCCTCCCCCATTAAGAAAGATCACAGAACTTCAATCAAGCTCTAGATGATGGAGGGAGCCGACCTAGGAAAAATCTTCACGGGACACGAATTTTTTTTTTTTCATTGTTACTGTATCAACTGTGAAATTAGTCTTTTAAAGCTTTAGAAATTAATGTGTTATGGATATAATACAGACAGGCATATTACAATACCAAAAACGTAATTGACAGATGACAGTGTTGCAACATTTACATTATTTGAGACCGTCTCTACTGTTTGTGAGTTTCAATAATGTTCTCTAAAGCTCCTTTTCCACTGCATGGTAGCGGCTTGACACGACTGGCCTATTTTGTGTTTTTCATTAGGCAAACCTGATACCGTTTTCTATTTTTGGCATTAGCTCCGTCAAAGTTCCAAGCAAGCTGAGTAGATACCAAAAGGTGATGTGAAAGCACTGCAGACTACTGAATGGTTGGAGAGAATTACAGAGAGTGAGAAACAGCTTTTATACCCTAAACACAAATGCTAATGCTAGCTACCAGGATAGCCCACACTCTTGCATCACCTTTGAGCAACCAGAATCATCTTTCGTTCAGTATGTATTATTTTCTCCCCAGCAGTCATGCCCTAATCCAGTCCAGGCACATTTTTACTGAATTCTCTAGTCAGGTCTGTCACGCTAGATTATATGACTTCACTAAATGTTTTCGAAATACCACCTTCGTTCCATCTTTTGGTCAACATCTTTAATTTCACCTTTCCTTCAGGTTAATTAAATTAAACTTAGTCCAGTAAAGAAATAATTCTGTCCTTATTAGGATTGGGAGCAGCATATACACCAAACAATAACTTTACCAAGTAAAGAATTTACAATCACAGTCAATTTATTGATAGTTAATGATAGATATAGATAGTTTTCATAAAGTTCTACAATTACAGAGTGTAATCTGTTTTTCTGTATACCTGGTTAGCCAGCAGCACTTCTGTGTCTGATCCACTATTACCAGCACAACACACACTAACACACCACCAACACGTCAGTGTCACTGCAGTGCTGAGAATGATCCACCACCCACATAATAGCTGCTCTGTGGTGGTCTTGTGGGGGTCCTAACCACTGAAGAACAGGGTAATAAAGTATACAGAGAAACGGATGGACTACAGTCTGTAACTGTAGGTCTACAAAGTGCTCCTATATGGTAAGTGGAGCTGATAAAATGGAGAAAGAGTGAAGAGTCATAATTAGGGCATGCATGGCAGGAGCAGAGACTGCTCAGCTGGTTAGTGTTGTAATAGAAATGGTGACTAAAGTGACGTCTGCTTTTAGATCTATGAGAAGGACATCAGTAAATAGGGTCAGCAATTACAGTCAAAAGTGCACATTCAATGGCCATGACGTTCAGGTGACTCAAAATGTCAATGCAGGACGTGATCAGAATGAGCAGGAACAGTATGTCCACAGCTACAGAGGGGGAGATTTATAGATAAAACCATCACTGAATACACTGTCCTGAATGTGTTCAGTAAAGTATTCATAATGACACCGAAATGTGCATCATTTATAAAATCCAGAAACGGGCTTAAATACTTTCACCATGGCACTGTCATGTGCCCTAAAGTAACATATTTAACAGTTATTTCTCAAGACTGAGTTTAAATGGATCAGAGATGGGACCCTACAAAATTTATTGAACAATAAATATATATCTGACATATAATACAGACAGAATTTTGATTAACACACATCCACAGATTTAGTCTGGAATGACAGTTTAAATCTTCATTTAGAAAAGATTGGTTTAAAATGTTTCAATTAAATGAAATTGACAGAGGGTGTATCTGCAATCCACCCGACAATCAAATTCAGGCATGTACATGTAACGAAACAATGTGTTACAAAGTGATATAACCCTTAGAGCAAAATAGGTTGGCTTTCTATGGACTTTGGACTTTGGACTTTTAGCGCATGACAAAGAAGAGCAAAAAACTGAACAAATAAGGGCTGCAGGAGGGAGGTTGATTTCCTTTCACAGTGCACCGCTTTTGGTGCCCTCATGTGGTGGAAGATTTTAAGTACAAGCCTGGGAAATAAAGAAATTCCAGGATGGTGTCAAAATCCAGGTATTGTAGAAAGACTGCTCATTCTGGCACCAGCCAGATCACCAGAGATCTACCTGACCTCTCTCCATTTTCAGCACTAAAACAGTGTTTCGCAACCCTGGTCCTGTAGGCAGCCTGCCCTGCACATTTTAGTGCTTTCCCTGCTCCCAACACAGCTGATTCAACTTACCTTACTTTAGAGTTGCAGGGGTGGGTTAAAATAGGGAACCCACTAAAACGTGCAGGGTAAGATGCTTCCAGGACCAGGCTTGAGAGCCACTGCTCTAGACCACTGAAATCAGTATAGAATGAAAATCAATGTGTAATCGATCATTGTACTACCACTGTAGTAGTAAACACTAAAGCACTGATTGTACTTGTTAAGGGATGATGTTAGAGGTAAGACTGTAAAGGTGACAAGGCCCAGTCAATTTGCCTGACAGTCTTATAGCCATTAGGTTTATAAATGTGATAATCAACATGCTCAACATTAAATGAATATAGCTTCCTTGTACTTCACCTGCATATTTTACCTTCAGATCAATTCCTGTTCCACTTGTTCCACTCCACTTCCTAGTCTTCTCTCCCTGCACTTGTTCATCTCTCACTCCTTCTGTGTGTACCAGCCTCTCCTTATATAGTTGTTGTTCACCGAATGCTGTCATTAACACAAGCATATGCTTTTTTATTGAGTTATTTCACACGCCTTAATGAAAATTAATTAGAGAGCCCAAAAAAGCCCACAAACCTCCTTCACTATGACTCGCTACCACTGGTATGCAACCTTGATGCATGAGGGGAGACGGTTTGGGCCAGCTGAGGGTGATAACACTCTCTATACCCTGTGTGAACTCCTGCTCTGTGGCAGAAGAAGGAAGAAAATAGTGAACCGTTAACATCTTCGGATGATGACGTCGTTCAATAAACCCAGCTTTCTCAAAAGGGCACAAATCTTTATAATTAAGAACTTTAACAGCTATAAATCGACATCTGGTGAGCTGCCAGCCAGGAAATTTAAGATCACAATCAAGGCACATCTCACAAAGAAGTCACGCAGCGGTGAGTTGAATGGTGTCATCCATGATAAAGGAAACAAATCAGTCAGAAATGTAGACATTTAGGTGTTCTCCTAAGCTCTTTGGAGGTTTAAAGGTTGCTAGCACAGGTATTGAATAAAAGCTTAGAGGGTAACACCACTTTGAAGTGGAATTCTGTTCTGTTACGGGAGCTGTGCAAGTGAAAGTGGTAACCACTGGTGCTCTTCTTCACGTAGGGTGCTGGGAACGACTCGTATATAACTACAACTACATTCCGTTGTAAATATTTAGGCCTGTCTTTCTGTTTGTATTATCCTTTTGAGGAATTATTATATATTATATATAAGTGTTTCTCTCTGCACTGTGGCAGGCAGGGGGTGGCGGGAGGCAACTGTCTGTATATTATTTGCTCTGTGGTTGTGAGCTGAAGGGAGCTGCACATTATCTACCCCTCCCTTCTCTGCTCTTGTGTGTGTGCTTGTCTTCAAGGTACAAAGAGCTTATTGTTAACTATGGAGCAAGAATGCGGTCTAAAGGAAGGCAGTTTATAAGGATGTGGAGAAGCCAACAACTGAGAAACAAGGTTCCTGACCTCCAGATGTTTCAAATGATGACATACTTGAAAGCTGAACTAAACATTTCAATGCACAGCTTTGGAGCTATAGAACATGAAACTGGTGTTGGAAAGTCACAGCGTATGTCTATGGTGCAGCTAAAGACGGCTTGCTCTTTTCATCGTTTCACATAGGACAGTATTTAAAAGAAGCCTGTCTGAAATAACAGTGGTGCAGATTTATACTCACAAAGCAAGTCATTTGGTGTTCAAATACTAAGTTCTCTTCTGTATCCTATTGTTACAAGCTACCTTACTAATGGCTTACAGTAATAAGTAATAGAGCAGGCTGTAACAGTACAGAAAGCCTGCTGAAAAAAATCATATTTTATTCAGGTTAGTCGGTGGTGGACGAAGTACACAAACCATGTCCTTGAGTTACAGTAGAGATACCCAAGGTAAAATATTCCTCCAGTAAAAGTAGAAGTTCCTCCCTTTAGACCTCCACTGAGTAAAAGAAATAAAGTATTTCCTTCAATTGTACTTAAGTATGGAGAGTAACTGGAGCATGATTTATTATGGCTCTAATGCCCTATTATCATTTCTGGAACAAGACTCTTAATCAGCTCATTATAGGTGAAAAGACGTGTCTTTCAGTCCACCAGCCTTTAACAGAAGGCCATTAGTCTGACACTGATGTCTATTCAAATGATCACTGAAGGAGAACAGTTTCCATTAGCTAGAACCAAGCTCTGTCCAACAGGTCAAAACAGGTTTAAAACACAGTGCCTGCTGTACCTTGATTGGTGTGCTTGCTTTGCGCTTCCATTGCCTTGACATGCTTTTTTATGCACACATAAGCCAAAAAGGAACGACAGATTTGACCATGTTATAGTGGATATCTGATATCTGACACTTCATTAAAGTTACATGAAAACTGCAGTATAGTTACCAATTACATGTACTTCTTTACTGTCCACCACTGATGTTCATAAAGATAGATGATGGTAGATGATCCACCTGATCTACAATTTCAGAGGGCTGTTTGCTAGGCTGTTACTGTCACTGTGTGGTCAACACTCCAAAATCAGCATCAAATCTTATGATTCAGATAACTCACAGCTACTGACATATGGGACAAGGCAAAGCCCAGGACCAATGGCTTATTTCCTTCTTTCAACTCCCAAATGGGATCTGCCTTAATTCTGTCACCTACAACTGCATTACCAGACACTCACAACTACACTACCTAAATCTGTTTATCCAGCGTGTCCATTATCAACCACTGTTAAAAAGCACAGCTGCACTGTACTAAAGTATCAGGACAGATGCACTAAATCAAGAGGAAATGCCTATGAAAGCAGACATCACCCTCGTGGTTGGATAGGAAATGCTTATGACAGTATCACCCAAAATTGCGACCACCCCATTTACATCCAGAGGAGAGAAA
Source organism: Semaprochilodus insignis (assembly GCA_034552555.1). Lineage (NCBI taxonomy): Eukaryota > Metazoa > Chordata > Actinopteri > Characiformes > Prochilodontidae > Semaprochilodus > Semaprochilodus insignis. The sequence goes on along the minus strand of CM067475.1, from coordinate 39,457,690 downwards.
TTTGGTGAATACAGCAGACATTTATCATTAGACTTTGGGACTTTGAGAAGGTATTCACAAGACATACTTTGTACAGGTATATTATGGCCCAGAGGAACAAGTTGAGCTTAATTAGAAAAAAAGCACAGATTTAGGATCCCTGGTGTTTTAACTGTCATATAAATGATTTCAAATAATAATTCAAATAATTCAATAATTCATAATAAATCAAGCTATTAAAATACAATCCCAAATTGGCCTATTAACTATTTACTTCTCGGCTGTTAATACTTTGACAGGAAGATGACAGTTTTTATACTGAAATTGGCAGTTTGAAAGGGTTCAATTTTCAAATTGGAAAATTTTACTGTAGAAATTTTCACTTTCTACAGGTGTCTTAACAATTTTTAAGTGAAGATAACAATGCAGAGCTGAACTGGCATTCGGCAACACTACATTCAACACTCAAGCTTCAGCCTAAAAAAAGTTATTGATCTTTTTGTAAAAATATGGCATGGGGTTTAATTCACAGAAAATAATTGCATTTAACATCACAATCGCAATACTGGTTGGAAACATCACAATGGTCAGTAAGTGAAGACAGAAACAGCTCCATACCAATGATCACTACTGGAAGAGTCTTTGTGAAGACTAAAATATGTTGCTGCTCAGCAGCTGCCCTTTACACTGTATGTACATTAAAATGACATGATGATTGGACCAAAAGAGATGCTCCAAAATGACTTAAAATCTATTTACATTCATTTACATTTATATATTATTGCAGAGATTGTTTTTCCCCCCTCTTGTTCTGGCCAAGCTTTGACATTTACTGCATCAAACTGAAGGCTGAGCTGTAACAGTGATGTTTCCCCAGTAGCGTTAAATAATGTATAAGAAACTCCCTACCTGCCTCAGATCATTGCTCCATAAAACAGGCCTGTTGCTTAATTTTCCTCCAAAACAAGAGTCTCATTCAGAATTCAGACACAGTGTTAGGTAATAGAACCAGGTAAACAGATCAAATTCTGTACTCCCAGCAGGGCATTAATCCCATAAAGCCATGCTGACATTTTACCTGCCTCTTAACACTGAATATTACACATGGACTGCCATCACACCCGGACAGAAAACTCTACTTGTTCCACCACAGCCATGTGTGCACATGATCTGATGCACCGTCGTTACTATTGATAAAGTAACCTTTCTGTTGGAGGTGTGAACATTTCCCGGTGCACAGTGGAACGTGTAGACATGTTCACTGCAAATACAAACATTTCAAAATCTAAAAACTTGTAACAACTTCACAAACCTTTCAGTAGCAATACTTTCTTACTTCACAATTGTATGTACACTTTGGGCATCCCTGTCTAAACCACACTCGTCATTAAAAAATAATAAAATAAACAAATAGTTGCACCCAGAAAGAGGGATGATTCTGAGTAGTTCTTGATACATTCTGAGGTGTGTTTTGGATCATTTAGATAGTTCTAACTTAAGTTTCTTGACTGACTTGCAGACACTTCAAGGATTCCATACTTCCATCTGTGAAATATTTCCCTCAAAATCTTTTCATCAAATGCTACTTTCATTTTTCTCCAAACATTTGGTGACTATAGCCAGAGTTTTCCATTTTTACTTTATCACTCCACAACACTTGCTTCCAAAATGCCTCTGCCTTATCTAAGTGTTATTTTGCATTCTTCAGACATTCAGTGATTAAGTTGCATTAAGTGTCAGGTTTTCTTTTGATTACTTTCAGATCTTGCTTTGGTTTTCCATAGTTTCCCTCAACTGCCATTTCCATACAACATTTAAAATAGTAGAATTTGGTTTATATTTTTATTTGACACTGCACATGCTTTGCATAGCTATCTGTAACTAACATTCAACTAACAACCAGTTAAATGCAACTAAACTTGAAGTTTTAAATCTAACCTAACCCTGACTTTAGCTTTAACACAAATTCCACATCGACTCCTAAACCTAACCATAACAATAATCTATTACCAGAAAATCTGTAAATAATTATCTGTATTAAGTATCTGTAATCACAGACTGTATATAAGAGTGGACCGAATGACGACAGGTTGAAAAGTGAAAAGGTTGAAAAGTGAAAAGGTTGAAAACTTCTCTGACCCCTTTCAGGTGGCTGGCTGCAGGATAACTTTTAACCATGCCCCCCACCTATGAGAGTGAATGCAGCTGAAACCAAATTTGGCTAAATGTCTGGTAATGATTATTTGCCACTGCTGTTGTGTCTCTTTTACAAGCTTCTGTGCCCTTGAAAACATATCCTAATTTGTTTCACGATAAACTTGTTTACTGGAGATCCTTAGTTGCAAGTTCTTGGCCATCTTTTTTTATCAAGTGGCTGTTTTTCCTGGCCTAGCTAGCTGCTAGCTAATGTTAGCCAACTAAGCTGTCGATGTAACAGTAAAACGGGTTGTTAATCCGGTTTGTATCAGTGACTGTACTGGTTGCTCCTGCTGCAACGCACTTGACTTTATTACTGGGAGACTTGACTTTGTTAAAGGACGGGCTTACCAAAGCCTCAACTCTTGGCTTTACTGTGCAAAACAGACTGCATGGTTGAGGGATTTTGGCCTCATTTCTATCCAATGAAAGGGCATTGAGCCTCATCGTCCATGTCTTCCCCAGTTGTTGATCTGGATCATCAAAATAAAGCGTGTCTGGAAATTACTTTGATATCTTTTTATAGCTACCCCATGCATTATAGACATCGATTAGCTTCATGTTCAGATCTTCAGTTAGCTGCTTACCTTAGCTGTTGAATATTAGCAAAAGATCCAAAAAATCAGAGAATGCATTACACTCTTGAACTGTTTGTCGGAATGACAGTTCCTAATATTTATTCTTGACCTGTTGAACTAGTTCTGATGAAACAATTACTAGTCAAACCAGTCAATTCCAAGTTCCAAAATATGCTCTGGGACATCAGAGTGTCCTTCATCAGAGTGGCCTTTTTTGAAATACTTTGCTGCAGAGGTTGTGTTTTCGTCTTTTCACTTCAAAGATAATAAATACGTAATTTGGCCAGGGGTGGCAGGCTGTATAAACAACTGTAATCCTAAGCTGGTAAAATCCACCATTCAATTATATGTAAAGAAAGTTATTAATTTGAATGTAGTCAACTGTAGTCAACAAGTGGTTAACTGCAGATACATTTACTGAGATTTCACATTGAGGTCTCAATGTCTACTATTAGTTGAGCAAATAGTTGTACCCAGAAGGAAGCAACTGACAGCAAACTTGGTTGGTAGGTTTGACATTATCAGACATGTGAATGATTCAAGTTTCACACGCATGTGACGTAAGCAAGAGCGAGCCTTAACGCTGTACCTGACTGACATAACAGCTACGACTGCAGACATTCAGTGAGCAGTGATCCCCTCCATCCTGTTAGTGCCAGCAACATTGGCGGACGGCTGCATGATGCAGGACTACATTCACGCAGACCGTTATGACGACTGCCCTTAACACCACATCAATGTCGCCAGACTGTCATGGAGTGACTCATAATAGCAGCCGGTCATCTGCAGTGACGAGTCCCGCTTTTGTCTTGGTGGAAACGACCAATGATTCTGTGTGTGGAGGCACCGTGGTCAGCACCAAGATGAACGGTTTGGTGTCACATGTCCAAAAGGCCTGGTGTGACTCCACTTCCACCCCTACCACAAAATCTGCAGGAACTGTGTGAGAATATTCAAGATGAAAGGGATGGATTATCACAGGACTCCATTAGGAACCTCGACACCTTCATACCCAACACCATACGGAGAGACACTACTTCTGTATTAGTAGCTCAATAAGTATTGCCCATATCTGTCTAAATTTATCATCGTTTATTGTTCCTGGTAACCTTTATCTTCCTTCCGAACAGCACTGCAATCCCACACCTCCTTCTGGGTGCAGCTATTCTTTTGACGATGAGTGTAGAAGAAGCTGGCGAATATCCAAATCCAACCTCATTTAAAGATGAACTACGACTGTTGACAGTCTGATACCTTAGAAAGGAGAGTATGAAGAGTGCCAAGATCCCCTTTATAGCCTGTAAAGGTACATAAGTTTTGCCATTTTAATTCCTGTTGCTCCGTTGTCATTGTTCACTAGGGAAGAACGTGAGCTGGTGGTTTTGGAACTGGCCCATTTGTATTTGATGGAGGAAACAGCAGTGTTTGAGGTTCATGGTATGTCAGTTCCATGTATTGACCTCTCCTTATTCAACTACACCAATGTAAACACAGTTTTCCACTCAGTGGCTACTTTACTTATATTTTTTACCCTTAAGATGAATTTCCTGTTTTAATGAATACGAGACACAACAGTTATGTTTAAATATCTGAAAGTGCATACTGTAGGCGCTGTACTATGTGTGTACAGTATACATAGCGCATACATTACAAGGTGACAGCACTCTTCAGAGCAGGTACAGCTGTACTCTGCCTTTTTTAAGCTTTTTCAGTATGAGGAAAAAAACAGCCAAGCTAATTTTTCCAGTCGCAGAGTCATCCCTCCTGAAGTCATGCAAAAGGCTGTACGCAAAATCCAAAAGCACATTAGCATATGCCAATTACATACGTATAAGAATACATATAAATAAATCAGAGATTAGTGCGGAAAGTGTTGTATTTCTAATGTAGATGCATTCAAACAAACTCGGCTCAGATATAAATATCAGCACAACAGAGCACAAGACACAATCACTCCCAAGCTTTCAACCGAGAGACTGAGAGCTTATCTGGCGAAAGGCAAAATGACTAAAGGTAAGACTTTTACTTTTAGGTGGAGTTACATTACAGCTGGAGCTTTTTGGTTACACTGCTAAGAAGGGATACATAGTGAGAAAGGCTAGTCTTAATGTTTGGCTGCTCCTTTGCCATTCTTCATGAGGGGGTATGTGTTTATGCGACTGATTTGGGTTATTTAATCCCAGATAGGTTCGATCTGCTTAGTTAAAGGGGGATATTAAACATTTTCTTCCCTATCCCTCCCAGTCATAAGAACTTTTTACATTAGCATTTCCAACCTCTCCTTATATAGTCACATGCAAAAGTGTGAACATTATTGATTTGTGCAAGTTAACACATCCTCTACAGGAAACAAATATATGTCTGTATTGCACTGCAGTGAACTGGAGTAAACGCTCAATGAAGAATCTTCAATGATTCCTGTCTAAAGAGTTTAATCTGCTTTAAGGAGGCTAGTGCTCTGTATGCTAATGGTGATTTTCTCATTTTAAAGGATTGGTGCTGCTTTCTGTTGTGGTGGCAAGTGTGTTCATTAGCCAGGGCTCAACCTCTGAGAACCAACGGCTCTTCAACAACGCAGTCATTCGTGTGCAACACCTTCATCAGCTGGCTGCGAAGATGATCTCAGATTTTGTAAAATCCCTTTAAACTTTTTTTTTAAATCACTAGATCTAAGCTATAATGTAAATCTCTTCTACTTGAGTCATAAGACCTACGGAAACAATAACAAGAGTTACATGTTTCAAGGAACTTTTCAACCTAGTTCTAGACTGTTGGTTGTACAGCTCACCCTTTTGTCTTGTCAACCACAGGGGCAGATCAACCAAAAGCCAACTGAATATTTTAACCAGACAATATTGGACCATGCAATATTATCAATTAGTCAATTTAATTGGACTGCCAAGTTAATTTTACTGATCACTTTTGATTTAGTGGTCTAATGTGCATTTTTGGTAAGCAACAAGTGGATAGCTTTAGGATAAGTGTTAACAATTCTCTGGTTGCCAGGTGAATAACTTGCTGTTAAACATTTAAGTTGTACACAAAAGTTTGAACACCCCCAGTGAAATTCCGTATTTTGTTGATTTTCTGAGAACCGAACGAATCCTCTACAGGGAGAAAATGTAAATATAAATATATTCCTTCTAATTTCACTGCACAATTTCCTATATAATTTCTTTGTTTAATATATTGGAAAAACTAAAACAGACAAAATATATCATAACTTTTGCACATTAAACATTTTACGGCATTTTCAGAAAAAAAAAACAGTAATTGTGCATTAAAAGGAACGTAAAGAATTAATTAACTTATTTTCACTTAGAAAATCAACAAAACATGTAATTTGCTGTGGGGTGTCTGTATATCTATGCCATGAAGGGAGCAGTAGGTAACCTCTAGCAGTGATGTTGTGTGTATTATCCCAAAGAACCCAAAATAGTTACCAAGGTCCCACTTAGCATTCTCGTATTATTAGTATAGCATAGAGAGAACTTTGTGTTTTTGTCAATTCAGTATAGACTCAATTAATATCAATACTTCCCCCCTGATAAGCTGATTTAGGCTTATTTATCAAAATATCCTCATTATTCATTTACCGCTGGTTGTATTTCCCAGTAAGAACATTTGTCAGCTTCTTGTTTGAATTGTCCTGTTCCACCTTAAATGGAGCTGGGGTTACATTCTGGACCCTGCTGCATTGTTTAAGATGGAACACGAAAATGTAAACAAGAAATAGGACAGGTGGTTTCAGCCTCGTTTTAATAAGGAGAAGGAGTAATGGTAGGACAATTTGACAAAGATTCTTCTTCTTTCTATGCCTTCCATATAGCACCACCAAATTCAAGCTGCTGCTTTCAAAGCAAACAGAAACTCAAAAGGCACGCTCTAGAGCTAGTGTGTGGTTTGTTTGTTCTGGGCTACTGTAAGAGTCTAGGCTTCTGTTGGAAGACAGATGTAGATTTATGCCCCCCTTGTAGATTTAAAGGACAGGTGGAAGCATAATGATTTGTAGTTACAGGATAGTCACACTAGTCAAAACTTTTTGTATGCTGTATTCCATTTCTGCCAATAGATCCCCCTAAATCTTACACACTGATCATTTAGGAATGTCCATGACCATATCTACCTGCAGCAAGCTCTGCTTTGAGAACAGTTGGGCTACAGCCTGAAAGTGTTAAAGATGCTGAGGTGTTGTGGGAAATGTAATGAATTACTGTTTGAATATGTAGTACAGCTTACATATGAACATATGGCAAGATTTTACTGGGGCACATGCAACATGAAACGAAGATTATGCCCGTCCCAATTGACTACAGACACTACATTTAATATCAACCTTTTTTTTCTTTAAAAGCTTTTAACTTCCATGAAGTTTCAGATCAATGCTTTTTTCTGTTCTTTTTCTAAGTATGAGAAAATGATCATCTAAGGTAATTAACAGTACAACACATATTCTAATATAGTTATTAGAATAATAGTTTTGCTTGTTGCATTGCCATTCTGAAGGAGGACAGTCTGTTACCTGATCAACGCAGACAGCTGAGCAAGATTTTCCCACTGTCCTTCTGCAACTCTGACTCCATTGAAGCCCCCACTGGCAAGGACGAGACCCAGAAGAGCTCTGTAAGTCCCAATATGCAATTATTATTCTGGAACAGAAAGTTTAGTTAATTAGCGTATTAAGGGAAAAAAACTTCATAATATGAATGCTATATTTCAAGGTTCCCTTCCAAAAATCATTTTCCAGGACTTTTCCAGGGCACATTCCAGTACAATTTCCATAGCCTATACACACACAACATATATTCCTCACTAAAGGTCACACAAGAACTACTAAAAAAATAGAACTACCGATCTACTTAATATTAAAATATACTTCAAATATAAATGAGACTCATACTTTTATCAGCAAAAATATCTCACAGGCGTTATGGACAAACTTGGCATTAATTCTTGGACTCCACTAATATGTCCAGGACTTTCTTATTTTCCAGGTGTTTCAACGACTAAAACTCCATCCAGGACATGTGGGAATCTTGTAATATTATTATTGTAATATTATGTATAGGGTCAGTTTCCTATGGATTAAGCCTAGTCTTGTACTATATTTTCCTTTTAATGAAGAATCTCCATTCTAATCTTTTGTAGTCCAGGACCAGGCTTTATCCCCATTTTGGAAAAAGACCCATTATGCCTGTATACACATATGTATATTTTATCCAAGCTTTACACATCACAATGTTTTCTGTAAGGTTCTGAAACTGCTGCACATCTCATACCGTCTGATTGAGTCTTGGGAGCACCCCAGCAGGATCCTCGGAAACCCCTACCAGATTACAGAGAAGCTGGCTGACCTGAAAGTGGGCATTAGTGTGCTTATTAAGGTCAGTGAAAAATGGCAGTGGGTTTCTGCTGTGAATCGTAATAGAGCGTAATGCTGTTAACTGTCATTTTTTAACCCTGATCACTCCGATAAAAGTACTACAGTCTACAGTTAACTTTGATTTTTCTCTCTTTATGACTATGCGAAACTCTATAGGGATGTCTGGATGGACAACCCAACATGGATGACAATGAGTCTCTGCCCCTACCATTCGAAGACTTCTACCAGACCTTGGGTGATGGCAACCTCAGAAAGAACTTCCGTCTGCTGTCCTGCTTCAAGAAGGACATGCACAAAGTGGAGACCTATCTGAGAGTGGCCAATTGCAGGAGGTCCCTCGATTCCAACTGCACCCTGTAGGGGACAGCAAAGCGCAATTAGCCACAGCCTGTGATCTGTTCATCCTTTTCGCGCTGGTCTTGGACACGTTTTACGTCCCTTAAATTCTCACCCTACCTTTTCAATGAGGAACACAAAACCTGCTCCTCGACCAGCAGCAAAAGCCAGTTAATGACCACTGGAACCAGGCATGGCTAAATGTACTCGGCCCTTGCTCATACTTCTGCATTCATTCTGCTTGCCAAAGAGAACTCATCCATTCATAAGCATCAAAGATTGATGAATGTCACTTCTTTGCCTCTACTATAGAGACAAAGGCTACCAGGTCTGAAAATATTTCACAGTGGTGCTATACAAACATGGCTTTGTTTCAGTAAAGATTAAGTGAAAATTATAGATATCTTTACTGGCCCATATTTTTTCCTATATATTTTTTTATTATAAAAAAATATTAGAAAAAAATATATTTTATTATTTAAAAAATATAACAACAATGAGTCTTAAAATGAAACAATCATAGTAACTTTTGGATGGATGAGTAAGCTCCTTGAAAAATGATTGTGACACATATAAAACTTGTAAGATATCTTACGTATAATCCTTTGTGCTGTTTATTGCTGTTTCAATAAAGCTGTTCTCTGCAGTATGATCTTATTGTTTGTGACTTTGATCCTGTAGCAAAATGCATGGTTAGGTTAGAAGGGGTTTCATCTTCTTAAGAGAATCTCAAACTTCCGGACTGCGTTTTGCATAGTAACCAGAGGCTTTAGTGTACTTTCGTGAGGAAGTGAATTCATTTCTTCCTCACTTTCATTTTAATCACCACCACTTTTTGGGGTTTAATTTGACCATTTTGTTAGGTTACACACCTGGACTGGTTCACAACTCTCATTTTGCACCTTCCATTTTAGACCAAAAGGGTCCCAAAAAGAGAAGCATATAACTTCAGCTCCTATACAGGTGGGTGCTGCAAATTTCACTGCATGTCTGTAGGGAATAGTGAGTTACTCGACTTTATTTGGGGTCCATTCGGTTGTATGCGAACTGTTTTTTGGCGGGCAGGTCTTTTCTTACTTCTACTTGGGGAAGTAAAGTGACTGACTTGAGTGAAGTGTAAATTCCACTATCCACTTCTGTTTATAACAAGCAAATTTGAAGACTTAACTTTCACTGGATTTTCACTGCTGTGCAGCAGCAGGAGCAGCAGCAAACCCCGGACTCTCCAACGACTCCGCGCATGCGCCGAAGCGCCCTTTCCCTACGTATGTGTGACGTACGCGTTCCGAAATCGCGCGGGAAGTCCCGTTCTGTTTACGGAAGTTTTCTCAGCGGAGGCATTTCAGCATTTTGTATCACCAACTATCAACGTAAAACTAGCCTACAAGATAATGTCACTGGTGCTATACCCGTTTAGTACCATGGCACGGCCTTTTGGCCGTATTTTCAGTGATTAGCTTAAAAAGCAGTACCATTATTCTTTTAGTAAAGGAAAGCAAGGTTGCTCTCGTTTAACTCCTTTAAGGTGACAGGCGCTGTGATTCAATGGACATCGAGGTAGACATCATTGAATTCCGAGTCCCAGTTGAAAACAACAAAACTATTTTTATCTGGGACATACAAGCATCCTTTTCAGAAGCGTATATTTATGTAAGTAATTAAGTAAGTAAGTAACACTCAAACACTTGTGACACTGAGGTTAGCTACTTCTTCGCCAGCTTTTAACCGGACATTTCTGTTCCACCTTAAAAGCTGCAGCAGTTGCGTTCTGGCATCTGTGCATTTAAGGTGGAACGACAAATTCGAATAAGAGCAGCCGAGGAGCCAGGCGCTAACTTCAGCTTCCTTCTGTTGTTTTCACCTAAAGGTTGGTTGATTGAAATGGTTTAGACACTCGTGAACTAAATGGGAGATTTGTCTCCAAGACACAGAAATAGCCCCAGTGCAAGAACCATATTAAGCATATTTAGCATTACTTAATATACTCATGCAATACTACACAGTGATCTCTTGGTTTCTTGACAAACTGCATTGAACATGGTGGTGATTTGTCACTCATTCTAGGGCCACTGGGGTGGACGATATGGCAAAAATACCATGTTGTGATATTGGATTTCAGTCTGTTCTTACTATGCGCAGGGTAATATTACAAGATTTTGTTTAGAGATTTAATACTTTGGAACACACAGTGCACCAGCAATGGATCTTAAAACCAGCATTATGTAAGTTTAGTTTGGAGTACAAATTTGACAGGTTATGTCATCTAATAAACTATTCCTTTAAAACATACAATCAAAAGCTACGAGTACAGTTATTTTTTTATTAATCACTGCACGAAATCCAGTAAAACAGGACTAATGATGCTCTCTTTTTAGTGAAACATGCAGTTTGTCAGCAAATTCCATGACAAGCTGTAATGCAGATAATCATAGCCAGAATAATGCATAGCAGCATATTTTATTTTATTTTTAGAAATAAAATATTGTCAGATTGCCCACATCAGATTGCCCACGTGGTACACGTCTTCAAGCAGACCAACGTCCTGTGTATACATCCAAGCTATTTATGCACATTCTGGAAATAAGAAACACTAGTTTAATCACAGGGAGTTTTAAATTACAGAAATTTTACTTAAAGGTTCATACTGTATAATAAAAGCTGACCTTTCTCTTGCACTATCCTTTACTTTTGCTAGGAGAAACTATGGAATGTGTACTCAGCTTTTGGAGCACTCTACCTGGTGAAGGTGAATCCCAATGCCGCAGTGGCCATGCCGGGTTTTTATGCAATGGTCAAGTTTTACTCCTCTGCCCACGCATCAAAAGCCCAGAGAGCCACGGACAAACAATGTCTCTTCCAGAACTCCCCCCTCAAAGTAACGTGTTCCTTCCTTTCTTTGTTTTCTGTAGGATCTGTTAGGCAGTTCAGAAACATCAGTTTAGCTAATATGTTATCTGTTACCTCCGAGGCAGAAATTGAGGAACATGTCTTACATGTCACTGTTTCTGTTTTTTTTTTTTTTTTTTTTTTTTAAATGTGATTAAGATTTTTCTCACTTAGCACTCATCTGTCGCTTTTCCTAATCACCACTAGATCACCACAGCTGTGGGCTAATAGCTCTTTAGCTTGGGCATCACTGATGATGCTGATGCTTAAACTATTTGGTTATATATACAGCACTGTGAAATAGCCCACAGAAATAGCCCCAGTGCTATCTGAGATCACACTTCATTTTTCTGCTTTACAATCAAAATGACCACAGGACAAATTATTATTAATTCAGGAGGAGGAGGTTAGATAACCCATTTGCATGAGGAAGAGGAAAGTCAAATAAATGGATTAAGCAAAACTGAAATTTACCACTAATTATTAAAGATTAAAAGAAATTGGGACTCCTGACAGCCATGCTAGATCTGGTCAACCACCAAAACCTACAGTATTTAAGGGTTTCATCTTTGAGAGGGAGGAAGAAATTCTAGCTCTATTCTTGCTTCACTACATTTCTACCTTTTCCTGTAAGAATAACTAACCAGTGTTAATTTTGACTGGAAATGAAATGAATAAAAAATTGGTCTATGACATTTGAACGCTACGGTAAGTATGTAAGTTGTATAATATTAATAAATGTCATAATTGTATTTTGCCTCAAACACTAAACATTTTAAAACAATACGCTCCTGTCTTTGCTCTGTACAGGTGAGGTTGAGCACAAAACAAAACCAAGCGTTCCTATTTGGAGCCAAATCCCTCAGTCATGCTAAGTGCCAAGACTTGGCTAATCACTACTTGGGCTTCAATGGCTGGTCCACCCGTATTGTCACTGTGAGTACCTGCACTTCCATTTCCATTTCATGCAGTATATGTATATTCACAGGTTAATTAAATTAAAATCTTTCCAAACCACCCAGCCATTAACTTCAAGTCTCATTATGGAATAATTATATTTGGATAGCAATTCTTTTGGTAGATATTACAATGAAAATGCATTATATGTTTCTTTCACTGAAAATGAAAGGCATAAAGAGTGGTTTTATGTCATTCTGGCCCAGTGAGGTAGAGCCTGCCTTATAACTGAGGCTTATCCTCTGCCTCCCCATCTTTGTCCAGCTGAAGGACATCTCAAAATGCACAGATGTTGGCTGGAGCTTGGACTCATCCAGTCAGGAAGAGCTGTTGAAATACGGTTGCGTTGTGGAACTGACTATCCCCCATCACGGAGTGACATGTCGCGGGGTTGGTGTTGCTGAGGATGTTGTACACTTGGAGAAGGGTGAGCTGAACATACAAAGAAATAAGATGCTGTTACTATTTGTTTAGAATATTTTGAGTATGTTGCATTTATTTATTTATGTTTTTTATTTCAGGCCCAGAAGAAAAACTCTGGAAAAGTAGCAAGCTAAAGAAATGGGCTAAAGATAAGGCAGTAGTTGCAGCCTTTGAGAAAGTCTTACTAGTAGTTTTTGGTAGGTATCATATTAAAGCTTATAATAATTTATTTTGTTGGTTTTATTTTTAAAAGTAAAGAAAGGGAGTATGAAGGAAGTATGTGAAAGGCAAATAACAACAGAAAGCGATGATTGTAAACCTTTTATGACCTGTGTTTAAACGGAAACAGTGCAAAAGCAACCTTTTTTTTAAACCTTGTTTTACCTTATTGTTTTTTGTAAATATATGCTTACTCTGTAGACAGCATGGCTCAAGGCTTTTCACTTTGCCAAAAAAATACATAAATGAGTAATTTAGCAGTTTAAGAGCTATGTCTCTTAACTAGAGGTCGCAAAGCCTTTACATATTTTACCGTCTACAGTGCGTTATATTGTCAAAAGTGTCAAGAAATCCAGAGAAACCTCTGTATGCAAAACCACAACTGAATTCCTGTAACAGATGGTACTGCATGTGCTAGAGAGTGTCCAGAAAAATTGGGGTGTAATAGTTCCCATGACATGGGTAACTTGCATATCTCTGAAAGCACCATTAGCAATGGAAGACATATACACATAGTGGAACCTTTTAGGCAAGATATTTTTGGTGACATCCATGCTTATTTCACTTATTACACGATGACACTAACACTTTAAAAACATATTTTGTTTTAAAAAACAAACAAACAAACAAACAAATGTATTGCGTCAAATATCATGTTTTCATTTTGTTTCCAGTGTATTTACTAACTGAATTTGCTAACCACTGTTTTCTTTTTATATATTAGCATTTCACATAAACTTTTTTGAAATTGAGGTTTTGGTATTAAGTGGTTAAAAACAAATGTATGCTGCATTTGTCACCAAAGCCCTTGTTGTTACCTCAGAGAAGGGCTTTCAGAAGTTCTGCACAGGACTGAAAATTGCTATGCTAAAGATAAAAGCACATTGTCATAAAACTCCCAGAGTACAAAATCACCCCTACATACCATTTAGAGGGACTGTACATTGTAACATTCATGCACGCTTATAGCACAAGTCCGTCTCATATACCTTTACTTTGGACAGTATTAAAGACTACAGATTTTTTTTCTCTTCAGGCAATGGAAAAATAGCAGTAGAATGCAGATTTGACCGGGAGGAAGTTCTGCCGGATGAAAATGTCGAGGGAGCCATTCAGGTAAATGCATGTGTTTAGTTGCTCAAGGAAATCTAGCATGTATGCCAACCACATCTCTGTATATTTCACAAAACCATTGTAGATATATGTAAAAGGCAACAGTAATGCAACCACATAAAAAATCTCTCTCTTGCTCCCTTACAGGTTAATGACATCTCCTGGAGTGAATTTGAACCTGGAGAGGAGGAAGACTTGCCCTGGGACTTTACTGTGGACCTCTCCCATTAGTATTCAGCTTCTATGTTCCCAGTTGGGCTTTAGGTAAAATCTGTGCTCTTCATCTGCACCATTATGGACCAAATTTAAACCACTACAGGAGCAACTGGACAACCCATGTGTTTCTTTTCTTTAGGTAGTAGTAAAACGAATATCTGTTTGTTGTCTTAGACACATCTGTAAAAAAAAACATCCTCAGTAAGTGATTGACAACAAATGTCTGATAACTACCAGCAGATGTCAGTCTTTACCATTTTATCGTGGAAATTGTATCTTACTTTTGTATGTCTCTGTTTTATCTGTAAATAATCTATTAGTATTACTGACATTCATTGAAAAAAGTGCCATTTTATTTCATTTAAACCTTGAAAGTTAAAAAATTTACTTTTTAAACAATAATGATTTACATTCCGTTACACAAGTACATGTTTTGCTCCATGCTTCCTCTTCATTTAAACGTTTAAATAATAAAGGGACTGTATACACACATATATGTACACACCCACTGGACATATAGGTACACTCCTTATATATACACTAATTTTTCATTTTATCAGCTCTGCTTACTATTTAGGTTCTTACTATGTTCAGACAATGTTCTTCATTGTTCAGACCCCCACAGGACCACCACAGAGCAGGTATTATTTGGGTGGTGGATCATTCTCAGCACTGCAGTGACACTGGTGTGGTGGTGGTTAATAGCCTTGTCTTTGGTATAGATGTTTGATGAGTGTGTTCAGATAAAGGGATGAGATAAAGGTTTTAACTGTGTCATGCTGGTTGACAGTCTGAGTTCTCATGGTAAAGGAATTTCCTGGGGCCTGTTTTGAACACATTTTTTAATTGAGCAGAACCATATGTCTGTGTTTATCACTGAGTCTGTGTTTGTTTTAGTGACGGAACATATTAAAGCAACTGTACTTAGAAGTGAGTAAGTCGTAAGTGACTAGAGGGCTGTTATTCGGATTTACCCAGTGGGCATTAAAAGGAAACCTACTCTGTATCATACACAGGTGTGTGTGTATGTGTGTGTGTGTGTGTGTGTGTGTGTGTGTGTGTGTGTGTGTGTGTGTGTCAGTCTTGGCTGGAAGTCACTCTTTCACGTGTTAACCGTTGACATGGTTTTCACTTCCCTCTCCCACAACTGGTACCATTTTTAGCTCTAGGGAAGTACGAGAACGTGTTGATACCACTCTCTCTTTTTCTCTGTCACATACTATTTTTTTCAGTCAATCAGTCTTGCTCTGCTTCTGTAACTTTCATGTGAAAGTGGTGGTCTTGGCCTAACACCTGACCTCAAAGGGGAAAACATATGCAATGTTTATTAGATCAGACATGTTCATAGTGTCTTGATGGATTTTGGCCTAAGTGCATATCCGGTGGTACACATGCTGTGTGCAAATACATTTATTGCATTTATTTCCAATTAATTTGAGCACTGAAGTTAAGTTATTTATTGTCTAGCATCAGCAAAAAAGCCAAAAACATATTTGTCAGAAAATAAATCAGCTTCAAGAGCTAAATATAATATCAGTTTTCAGTATTAAGTGTGTCCACTCGTTTCTTTATTACAGCTACTGTTCTGTCTGCTTTCAGGTGTTGTAAGAAATCTTCAGGGATGTTTTTCCAGAGTTTAGTCTTAGAAGTTTATTGCATTTTCCTTGTTTTACAATCCAAGTAATCCCAAACACCCTGAATGCTGTTGAGGTCTAGACAATGCTGTTGTTGTTCTGAGAACACTGGCAGCTTTGCTTGACTTTTTTCCCTCTCTTTTGTTTCCTTTTCTCAGCAAGTACCTCTTTACTGTAACACATTCTTTTCACATTCAACACTCATGTTGTTCACAGTGGAAAGAATTTGCAGATTTCTTCCAGCTCTGAAACAAGAGTGGAGCTTGATTTTTCCCCTTGATTTTTTTTAAAAATCTTTTTAAAGGGGACAGTTTTGGTGGTATTTGGTGGGAGACAGTTTTTCAGATTTTCATTGTGAATAGTGAATAAAGGATAGTCTGAAAGTGAATAAAGGATAGTCTCTGGCATTCATTTCTGACTTTTAGTCTCTGGCCCAGTACTGTATTTCAAAAAAAGCTCTGTCTAGACAGAAATGATCCAGTCTATAATTTACTGTGTTTTCAAATAACATTGAAAGCCCAAGTATTGATTAAAATACGAGCATCAGTCATAAAATATGTCTGTGATTAAAAATAGAGCTGTTAACCCCAGCAGGCCTCAAGGTGCTCAGAGTGCAGATGTTTTGATTTAGAGCCATGTTGGCTCTTAGCCCCGAGGGGTAAACCAAAACTAGGTGAGTCAGTGACTGTTACTCATGCGAGCTAACTTCTATGCTGTGGAATCCAGTGATTTTATTATATAAGTAAGTATTAGGGTGTGTTATGGTTCTATTTTGGCTCCTGGAAAGCTCATAATGTCCTGGAGATTCACCAAAGCTCACCTGGACTGACTAATCAAACCAGATTCTAAGAGCACCATGTGACACACAGTCATTTGACCTTGCATGAACCTTAGCATGATATGTTAAAGCCTACATAGTACATAGTGTCATGAAATGCTAATTTAATATGGATTTCTACTTAAAAGTGTTTTAAATACTAGTTCAGCATAAATGCAGACTTAGCGAACTTAGATAAACTATTTTACATTTTACAGTGATTTACTTTTTTATCTATTCTTTTCAGATTCAGGAGCTGCTATATAACTGATATTCATAAATGAGAATATTAACGTGTGGCACATTTTGTGATCTTGGCTAGAGAGGAGAATTTTACACTAAATCAGACCTGAATTTAAAAATCATAATTGGTTTAAATGTATGGTTTGGCTAAAAAATGTCATTTCCATAGTTTACCCCAGATGGTGTTGATCAGCAAGTTCGGTGTCTGTATTTTGCTTTTTTTACTTTAAAATTGAAGCTGTGAGTCTATTGTTGCTAAAAACCAATAGAAGCCAATAGTCACCCAAAACCTCTCCATTAAAACACCCCAATTCTTCTCTCAACCTGCTCTGTTATTGCATTATTATAGTTCACTATAAGTCATACTGTATATTAAACTACATTGATAAGTCTGCAAGGCCAGGGCGAAGACCTGGATGTGAGTTAAACATATGGCAAGTTTTTGGGCATATGTTTACTATTTACTTCACTTTGACTATGGATTATAGATGCTACATATGGACACCAAACATCATTATGCTACATCTAGGGTAATTGTAAAATTGTGCCAATTTAATGGAATTCTTTTTCTCTCTTAAATGATCATTTAATCTATTTTTCCTCAATATTGTCTACTGAGTTTCACATAGTCTTTACAATAAAAATCTGGCATGGCTATGGTCTCGTAGCAGAGCATAACCTATATAACTGTTTACGAAGCAGTATGGATAGTTTTTATCAGACAGAAATTTTAATTTTAAGACACATTTCTGAACCAAATCACAAAGGAAACTTTTTAACACAGCCTTTGGTTATAATACGTGAGCTATCACAGTATTGTTTCTGAGTGCTGGGCTTTTTAGGAAAACAGAAACAGAATATGTGTTCATTCTCTGCTTCATTTGACTGACTCAAATTTGAAGATAAGTCACAGAGATACTATACCTCACAGCTTTCACAATAGCTTGAATGAGTGTTGCTCATAATGAATGACTCATCGAAAGTTTAAGCATTTAACTAAGTTTGAGAGCTGTTCTCTGTCTCAGATCCTTTGTCCTCAGGAGAAAGGACAAAGCATGGCTCTCCAGCGTTTCATCTGGCTTAGCACCCTTCTTTGTATAGCACAGGTTTGCGCCTTGTCTACAAGGTGCAAGTTCCAGCGGAGGCTTGTGGAGACCTGTCACTATCTCCTAGAGACAATGGTAAGCTCAGGTTTAGTTGAGGCATATGCTGATAGGGGTTGAATTGCCAAGTTTTAAATGTTGCATTTTGTTTGTATTTAGGGGGGTAAACTTCCTTTGCAGTGCCTCGAGGACAATGTTTTGGTCCCTTTTCCCACAGCTGCGTTCAGGTCTGACTCCAGGCAACAGGTAAAACTGTTGGAATCTTTGTAGAATTTATTCACATTAGCAATTATTACTCTGAATTCTGAATTCCCTTTAAATTGCAAAGACCTATATGGGGCCACACTTATTTGTTAATATTGATACATAATTACTATAATTCATCTATTTGTTTCAGTGTTGTTTTTGAATAATTACTGTTTGCTTACGTTAATAGGCCAGCTTCTCTGAATGAATGCTTAAAACTGTAGCTCAAAATAAACATTTACACTGACATTAATTTATAGTATAGTACTTATTTCATAGTATTTGTTTCTTAAGCATTTATCAGTCAAACTGTTAGGGTGGTTCTGTGTTTTATTTAATGGAATTAAACCTCATAATCTTTTCCAACTTGGCTCATTTAATTTAGTTATAACAACATAGTGCAGTATCTTAAAGAGTCTGTCTCATAAGTGAGGCAACATAATCACATAGGCTGCAGGGTGTTGGGAGTTCATTATCTGAAAGAATCTAGTAGACTACAGTATTTGCTCAGTATCTCCACTGGAACACTGATGAGGAGAGGAGAGAATGGGGGAGATCTAAGTGTGCATGTGTTGAAACTGGGGCTAAATGTTCAGGCTACTTGCCACATGGCTACATGCCAAGTACAGAATGAACACCCGAAGATTTGAATTGACAGTTGCAGTGCGTTGAACTCAAAGACCTTTTTTGTGCTGTTTGAAAACCAACAATAAGACCTGGAAACACATCTGTCACTGCAGGTGTAATTAACCTTTGAAAAATGAGTTTTGGATAACGATACACAAACAACCAAGGCTCCTCTAGACATACATGCCCATACAGGTCTCCAGTATCCAAGCTGTATCAATGTGGCCAACGTTACCTCACTCAGATTCAAGAGCTGCAGTCTGCAATGTCTGTCTTTCAGTGGCAAACCATCAGAGTTAGAGCTAGGCCTTCGATTAGAGTTATACATGTCTCAAATTGGTTAAACCATGAAGGAAAAACACCTCCACAATACAGCTAACTTCTGCTAGCGTCCCTATGAGATTCTAATCGTTTGTTAGTGCAAAGCATTGTTTGTTGATTTGTTGATTCCTTGTGATTGTGCTGATGATTAATCTTAGAAAGTTCTAAACATGTCCTAACCAATACAACAGCTCACTTAGCTATATGACTACCACACAGAAAAATAATTCCTGATTCCATTTTTATACCGTGCATTTCATGAATTGAACCCTTTTGCTTCCACCCCACATGTAACCATGAAACAAGAGTAATACTGCAATACCTGTAGACTCATTGGTGTATGAAGCTTGCTCTAGCAACTTATATGTCATTTACTGTTAATTGTGTCATGTTATCATTATTATTTCCAAAAACAGACCATTGCCACTGAAAAGTCCATATACATAACACTGAAGTACATTGACTTCATGTTTAGCAACGATGGAGTTCCTGACCAGTGGACAGCCCAGGAGAAACTGGACTATTTTCAGCACATCCTTTTCCGCCTGATTGAGGAGAACAGATGTGTAAGGAGAAACTATAAAGTGATCCCTTTTAAACTATGAAGAGTATAGTCCATTATCTAAAATTCTCATATATAGCCTTCTGCTGTATTTCCTCACTAAAAAAAATTGATAAATTACTCATACTTTTGTTTCCCAATTTCAGATCATGGGAAAAAAACAGGACTCGCTGGATTTTTACAGCAGAGAGGCTTCTCTCAGAGCATACTTTGACAAGATAACCATGGTTTTAAAAGAAAAGGTAGGTGCCTTTATCAGGGCTGGAAAACAACTGAGTAATTGATTTTTGCTTGGGTGTTATTGATAATGAATAGCCTAGTGGTGCTGAAGGTAGGTACAGTCATATGCAAAAGCTTGAAGACCACTGGTTGAATTGTTCTGTTGCTTTTATAAGAGAAAATAAGCTAACGTGTCCTCTACAAGGAACTTTTTCTGCAATTGTTAGTGAACAGTTTATTGGAAAAAATAAACCCATAGCCATATTTTTGCTTTTTGATTTTTTTTTTTTGCTCACCAATATTTAAAAAAAAAAATCTATTGTGCTTTAAACTGTGCAGAAGTGTGTTCTCTGTAGATGATACGTTAACTTTTTTATGGCAAAACATGAGTGCTATGGTGGCGCAGTAGGTAGTGCTGTCACCTCACAGCAAGAAGGACCCCTGTCTGCGTGGGTTCCCTACAAAAGTCCAAAGGCAGTCTATGTAGTCAGATGAGGAGATACTAAATTGCCCATAACTGTGTGTATGTGTGTGTGTGCGCTTGTGCTTGTGTCTGCCCTGTGATGGACTGGCGGCCTGTCCAGGGATATTTCCTGCCATCCGCCTAATGACCCCTGGGATAAGCTCCAACACCCCTAACTTCACAGAACGGCCCCCAGTGATTTAGATGATGAATGAATGAACAGCAAAACTTGTAATTTGACAAGGGTCATATGACTATAATTTTGAGAGTATTTTCTATCAACTGTCACTACATGTTTCATGTTGTCTTTTTTCAAAAAAGATGGTGAAAACTAAGACAACCCAAGATTTGTTAAAACTGTTTCAGCAAGTGAAAAAACTGTAATTACAAAATGTCACAGTTTTGTATTGCAGTATCACAAAGCCATGATGCATTTTTTTCTTTGTGTAAAGATCATCACACATCATCTAAAAAAATGTATCTTTATTTGTTCAAACATTTTTACTTTCACTTTCGTATTTTTGACACCAAACATCCGTGTTCAGTGACGTAGGGTTTTGATTCAGTACTCATACTTTCACTTTTCTCTCTCTCTCTGTACTTTTACCTCCTGTTCCCTGCAAGTTTAAGTTTAGCTTATTGTAATCCCCAAAGGGGAATTGTTTGCTGCAGAAAACGTTAGTATAATAAACCCATTATGTGTTAAGTGATCTAACAGTTGAGTGAATGAATGTGTTTTTATCCATTTGCCTTCGTTATGGGCATTTGAGAGCAAGAGCCAGGTGGAGGAATAAGAATATTGGAGCCTATAGTTGATGGTGATGTTGTAATAGCCTGAGCTTAACACATGGCTTGTCTGTCATGAAGTTCATATGAGCTCTTATGCTTCACTCCTTGCAAGCTTGATCAGTAATTAATTTTTTTGGACTCTCAGATTATAAAACCAGCAGATCAATGAAAAAGAAAGAAGCAGAGAAGATTTGTAAAGCATCTCAATTGAAATTCCATTCACAGTCCATAGATATAGAGACAGAGACGATAGCTCATGTGTTGCTGCAGAGTTTGTGTTGGTCGTCCTCTAGTCCCTCATCAGTGGTCACAAGATGCTGCCCACAGGACGCTGCCCACAGGATGCTGTTGGCTGGATAGTTTCGGTTGGTGGACTAATCTCAACCCAGCAGTGACACTGAGGTTTTTAGCCAACTGCTGTGTCTGATCCACTCATACTAGCACAACACACACTAACACACCACACCAGTGTCACTGCAATGCTGAGGCTTAAAATGGACAATCATAAAAGACACATGGATGTGCTTTTGGACGTGAAGGTTTTGGTGATATTACATATGAAGCTGCTGTTTGGTTAATTGGTCACTCTGATTTTCCACTTCAGGATTTTCAGTACTGCGCCTGGGAGTTTGTGCGGCTCGAGACTCTACGTGCTCTTCAGTTCATACTGAGTGAAGACTTCCACAACATGCGGTCCAGGCGAGAATCAGGAATAAAGCATGACTCTCAAATGACAAAATGATTAGTACAATTTTAAGGTTTATTTATTTGTTTTGTTTACATGCTATTTTTTATACTTTTATTAATAAAAAATACCAAACTATATGACTGAAACTTCTGCTTGTTTGTGTTTTAAAACAATGGATATGTTCATTTAGTTCAATCAGCAAATGACCCTTTGAAAGTATATCCAAGTATATCACAACAGCATGGTTGGCAACATATCGCCGCACAGTTAAAGGCAGTTAACAGGTTAATTTGAGGCATTTTGCTGCCTTTGTTTTGCGACATCCACCAGTGTTTCCACGTTCAGCTACTGCTACTACTAAGTTTAGCTATTGCATATTATACTGCATATAATACTGCATATTACATTGTTTCCAGCTGTTTACAACATAACTGATGCCTTAAAGGGCCCATAACATGGAAAAACAATGTTCCCTTGCTGTTTTAATAAATTTAATAAGTTTGAAGTAATATGTAAACTTTGTTAAGGCACTGTTCACTGTGCACTCTCCACATATGGAAAGTAAAACTTGTTTTTAAGGCCTGTTCTTAATTCACTGTTTATGTGATGTCAGGAGAACCAGCTCATTTACATATAGCCACCTCTTCCACCTGAATTAGTTTAGCTCCACCCAGTGGAAGTTCTAAGGACAGTCTTAAAGAATTCCACTGACCTGCTTAGCTTCACTGAGTCTTTACAATGATGGTGGTCCAATGCAAAGAGTGCCATTTTATTTACTATCCAAAACGACCAGTGAATGTAACCAGTGTGTAATGCGTATACTGATACAGGTAAATACAGGTAAATGTGAAAATGTACATAGCCTTTGAGTACTTCTCTAACAAAAATAATGAGACAATTTCCGGCATTTTGACATATCGATTTAAAGACAGGCATTATTTGAAAACGTCACAATATCAGTTACTGTGCCTCAGTAATCTCACGCTTCCATCCGGGCAAATACTGAGATTTTCATGTGATTTATTTCTGCTGTTATGGCACTGAAAATAACACTCAGTCACATCTATACTAGCTTACACTGCTGCCACTTTTCTAGAAGAAGACAATAAAGGCACAGAGGAAAGGAACGCGTGATAATAGCTGCATTTTCAGACACAATGCATATGCAGCAGCACGTGCTAATATCACAAAGCAGTGTCTGCTCCATTGCTAATGAAACAAGTTGTCAGACTGAGCAGTGATAACCTGTTTTACAAGAGTTTTGAAAAATAATCTATGACATAATTAGCAGAACAGCTGATGCATGATATAAAATAACCATGACTACAACATCAATCAATCAATCAATCAATCAAAAGTCATGTATTGATTGAATGGGCATGATGCCCCAAAGTGTTTCAAAAACATCACAGGAAACAAAACACACAAATATAAAATACACATGAATTAGTATGAAATGAAATACTCATAAATATGCTGACAGACGTTCCTTTACAATAGTTTCGAGGCTAGTTCTGTAATTTTGCTGAAACTTTTTTTCCACCATTAATCCAGTCATGGTGGGGAGGTACATGCATTGCACCTAAATGATACTTACTTTGTTTGTTTACTGCTGTTTTATCATTATCACCACTGTATATATGTAAAGATGCACTTACAGTTGCAGGATCGCTGGTGATTTTTGGATAAATAATGTACATATGTGATCTGGTCACCAACAATGTAAATAAATCAATAAAAGGTCTAATTTCTCTACACTGCACAATTTTACAGTGATTCAACTTAAAGTTAAATTATGAAGAGATTTAGTAAATATTGCTGGAATTCTCTTTTAAAAGAAATCTGCTTTAAAACTATTTTAATCTAAGGGATACAGAAAGGTTGTACAGCAAAATGGTCATTGAACATTATTTATGACCAATTTTGATAGACAACCTGCCTTCTATAAGGATTTCTGTTACTTTGGACTTCTGAACTTAATCATAACAAAAAGATCTGAAAAGGAATAACTGACAGAAAAAAAGATTCTGAATGTTTTTTATTAGAATGAAAATGATACAATCCGTAAATAAATGAAAAATAAATGAATAAATAAATAAATAAATAAATAAATAAATAAATAAATCCTCTCCTCTTTCTACAGGTTAGACTCATTTTGGCAAGAAGTTGGTGGATTTCTCCGCCAGAATGAACTGCAGAACTTCCAGAAGTTCCATGCGGACCACTTCCCACGCGCAAACACTGAACTCCTGTCAACATATCAATCACACACAAAGACATTTCCATTAAATATTTAGCGTCACAGATCGACAAGAATGTTTCTACAGTCGTAGAGAACAGAGAAGATTCTTATCCTCCTTTAGAAACACTCGTACCTTTTCTTTCAGAAGTGTTTCCAGCTTCTCAAAGTAGTCTGTGAGTGCAGCGTCTCTCGCAGGAGCANCCCACATCCTGCCCAGAGGGACAAACACAGCCTGCTTACCAAAGTGCTGATAAACTGTGACCAGACAAACCTTCATCCCTCCATCCACTAATGAAGGTTTGGAGCAGATCTGCTGAAGAGGAACTGACCTGTTTGGAGCTGTTGGACCGCAGAGCCCATGTGGGAGATCTCAGTTCTACTTTGTCCTCCAAACATTGTACAGGAAGTGGACCGGTCTGTCAGAGGACAAAGAGAGTCAGAACCAAATCACAACAAAGGAGGACACAAAGACTCTAAACACTGTGAGACGAATCTCCTGTCAGCACGTCTTCTAGGTGTCTACATACCATGGTCTCCAGCAGGTTGTGGGTTCTTGCTACGAGCGTCCGCTGAAGCTGGCATTTAGTGGGCATTGAGCAGACCTGCACAATGCAGATAAGAGCACTGATCCAGGACAAACACTGAAATGCCATTCTGAT
>CM067475.1:39310310-39432291 GCA_034552555.1 Semaprochilodus insignis | reverse complement strand
ATATGATATATATATATATATATATATATATATATATATATATATATTATTTTTCGATGGATTTGTAATGTTATCATATTAGCTTTATGCACTGTAAAATAACAAATAACAAATTCAAAATAAGTATAAATGCAATAAATTTACAGCAAATTTCATTATATTATTTTAACATCATTAGGTTTTGTAGGGGAAAAACGTTATTTTACAGATTTTTCCTGAATTACTACGATCAAACAATAAAAATGTCTTATATATAACAATGTTTTTTCTGTAAAACCTTTAGTGTTATGTCTTTATTTATGGCATTTGATTACAATAATTCAGAAAAAAAATATTTGCAAAAACGTTAAGTAAATCTACTGTAAATGTATTGTTTTTGTACTTTTTTATCAGGATGTTTCACTTTTTATTTTAGGGGTTTTTTTTTGGCAACTGTTGCTGCCAGTCATTTTACCAATTTTCTACGATTTTTCTTTTACAGTGTAGTAAAAACCCGGTTTAGCTAGTCATCCAGTATTGACCAGTATACCAGTATCTAAAATACAACATGGTTTTGCTGGTGACTAGCATTGTTAGCAGGGAACTTCTATAGCAAATTAAACACGTGGGTATGCATGGACACCACTTTCCAGAACGTAAACTTCTTTCACAGTAAGAATTCTGTTTTAAATATTAATACAAACATACACACACATTTCAGCAAAGATTTATTACTGATTACATGTATTAAATAATTTAAAAAGCTGCCCATTCATGGCTGATTTGGCGCAGCCTCCTTCATTAGTGTAGGCCTTTTAAAATGTACTTAATAAAATCGAAGAAAAACTTAAAATAACAAAACTACAATAAAACACAAATCTAAAAAAAAAATTAAACAGAAAACACAAATGTACATCAGGTTACCAAAGCTGCATTGGTGAAATCTGAAATCTGGATTTGTGTAATCAGACCAAATATTCAGACAAGCTGATACGGGTAGTCGTTGCCTGTTTTATGCACAGGTGCAGCGAGTGTTTTGTCTTGGATGCCTCCGACACAAATTTTGCATGACGTGCAAAATCACAGGCCGCACGCTCTCCCACGCGCATGCGCTGAAACCCTGCGGAGAAGAAAGCAAGCTTCAAAATCAACAGCAATAAAAATGACCAGTGAAAGTATCAGATATCCTTCAGTCACTGATAGAGTGAGCCACGATGCCCCGCTGAGAGTTTCACCTTTTCTGCCAGATAGTGATCCAGCCTGGTCCAGAACGCTCTCCACGTCTCCACCTCATCACCACTACCAACAGCAGCAGAGCTGGCAGAGTTGAACTAAACGAGACGAATGAAGAGACTGTATCACGTCACATACCATTAATTCTGTGTGCATTATGATATTAATGCCACTCTGATCATCTTACACATTGCCTCTGCTGCCCCAGCAGGTCTCGCAAATGATGCAACTCCTGAGCTTTCCAGCTGGTGGGAGTTGAGCCCTTCTGGAAGAGTTCAGAGGCGAACCAAAAAGACCAGCCAGTCACCAGCGGCCTGTTCTTCTGTCCAAACAAAAAAACCAAAGAGTGAATGGCGGTACCTGGGGAGGTGAGTTAGTGCACGTGGCCAGACTTTACCAGCACATTTCCACTATATACAGTATATATAGTCACTCTTTTCTTCAATAGTCACGACCTCCACAGGACCACAACAGAGGAGGTATTATGTGGGTGGTGAATCATTCTCAGCATTGCAGTGACACTGATGTGGTGGAGGTGTGTTAGTGTGTGTTGATCCACTCACGCCAGCACAACACACACTAACACACCACCACCACTGCAGTTTCACTCCAGTGCTCAAAATGATCCACCACCCACACAATACCTGCTCTGTGGTGGTCCCGACCACGAAAAACAGGATGAACAGAGATAAGCAAACTACGCAGAGAAACAGGTGGTCCACCCTGGTCCTGGAGGCATTTTAGTGTTTTCCCTGCTCCCAACCTGATTCAACTGATCATTAACAACATATTTCAGTATCACAATATTACATTGTTAAATATATTACATATATTTCTATATAACTATAGTTTCTATATTATTATTATTATTATTATTATTATTATTACTACTACTACTACTACTACTACTGGATATAATAGATTATTTAATATATATATATAACAAAAGATGAAAAGTTGTGTTACTAACAAGTCATACATCCTACCTTGTTCGGGATCTTCGGACGGACCACCGTCATGTTCTCCGCCTCTTTCATACAGCTCCTGGGGCGCAGTTCCCCCTGGAAGAATATGTAATTTAATAATCCAGTATATGCATAAATATTGTTGCATTGTCTTTTAGGAGGAATATGCAGCAGTGAAGTATTATTATAAACTAAACTATGAAACACCTTTTATTTCGGCCCCTTTACTTTTCTTTAATCAAAAGCCTCTGTTGCATTATATGGCATATATATCTTTGATCCAAACTGTAGCTCATTCACGAAACGTACCAAACTCATTCATGTACAGTCATTTATTCCTGAACATGTAAATAAACCCATATTAACCAACACAAACAATACCATGATAACACCAATACCATATTAATCTACAGAAAGAGCCCTACTGATAGATTTCTCTCAGATTTCTTGTGCGCTCTTACCAGGACGCAGAGTTTCTGGATGATTTCAGACATTCGTTTTTGCTTCCGGTCGTCGGTGCATCTTGCAGATGCCAATAAAGGTGGACAAAATATGAGGAGGCCCAGCAAACGGCGCACGCTGACCATGACTACTCTCCTCACCCGCGGTGTGAAATAGAGAAGTGAGCTCGAGTCAAGGACTTTATATGACTGAAGAGACAATAAGAAGTGTGTGGTTTGCATAAAAAGGCACCGATGGGAAGCCCGCGTGGATCGGAAATTTTCCAGGACCAGAAAATGAAAGACTTAATAATTTGATTTTGTCAGGGGTTGGAGCTTACCAAGCATTGCAGGGCGCGCGCAGGCATGCCAAACACATACTCACCCACACACACACACATGCATAACAAATATACCAAAACTGTTCATAAGATTTCTCTCTCTTTTACTCACTGAATAATCTTTTATTTCCTCTTTCATTTATAATCTCTTTAATGTTTAAAATGTATGCGCACCGTGGTGTGATTGTAATATATCTCGTTTTCACATTAGTAATACACATCTACACATTTCTATCTTTCAGTTTACTTAGTTTTCTGCTGTAATGATCACGTGGAAACTATGCCCAAATAAAAACAAAACTTTTTTGTGATTTGGGATGATGGGTAGGGACTTCCCATGCTCCTCTAGCACACTGCTGCACTTTCTAGTCCATAGTGTAAGTGAAAGCAAATGATCATTTCCGGCAGGAAAACAGTACAACTGATGGAGCGCTGGGCTGAAATAAGCGTTTTATCAATTCATCATTGAAATGGGGTCAAAGGCGTTGATTAATAGTCAGTATTGAAAGATCATACTTGATATTGAACAAAAATAGCATTAGGCTAGTTAGCTAAACATTAATTCTGCGCTTTTCACTATTGAGCATGGGAATAACATGGATAACTGGAACATCTTTCAGTGGTTTCAATGCTGAGTAGATCCAATTCATTAAGTTTTTATATTTTGAATGCTTTTCAATGTTGAAAAGCTGGTGTTGATTTCATAAGGATATGGACCTTTTTTTTTTTTTTTTTTTTTTGAACACTTGCAATTACATCCTCACACCCCAGGCTTTCAGTAGACACAACATTAAAAATCTGTTCTATCTTGCTAGCTGATTTACAGCTCTAGCATTATCACTTGAAAATACCCAGAAAGAAACGCATCAAATACTTGAACTAATTCGCATTTGGGGGGCTTCCTGAATCAAATGTTACGATTTGGTAAAAAGCCATAATTGTGCAGTGGGCAATGAAATCCTTCTCTATATACAGCAGACTGGAATTTGATCTCCACCCAAGCAGCCCTGCCGTGTAAGAATAAATGTCCATAATTAGACCGTTAGCCAATTACTATATTAGACGTACCCACACCGAGTGACTGTGCAATGAAAAACAATACCACAATTGTGTTATTGTTTGTCTCCAAACATTGCATTGCCCACTATTGTAAACGGTTCTAGATTAGAGTGCCTGCTACAAGGTGAGTGATGTATATTATATAAGTGCTTCACTGACTTTAGTATGATTTCACTATTAAATAAACACTGTGTCATGAAGTAAACACCTTTCAACTTCAGTACTAAAGCTGCTGAAAAAGCCATTCAAAGTTTCTGTTGGTTCCTGGTGGTATCCAAAAGTCACTACCGGTGTTTTCTATGAGTTGATATCACAGTAAATTATTCTAATGGTTTAACAGGTGTTGGGGGACTGACTCCAGGTGCATTTGTTGGTTTTCTAACGGGATCTAAAGGTGTCCTACAAAATCCCATTAGAAACAAAGCTATCAGGTTTTGAAATCAAATGCTTCTAATGACTATATCCTTTAATAACTAATGTAATTAATGTTTGTACAGCGTTCCATCTTCGATACACTTAGCAGTTATGATTATTTCTGGATTGACTGCGGTTTGAGTGAAAACTGAAGTGCACTATGACTGAGCACCGCGCCGGCGATGATGTGAGCGTGTGTATCATTTGGTCTGCTGTTATGAGCGCCTGGGTAATTAAAGTAAGCAATATTGTCACTTTCGAAAAGATGCCATAAACAATATAGCGGTGAATTCCCACGCTGGCGTTTCATCCTCACTCAGGTATTTGTGTTATTGTGAAGTCTTACATCACCAACTGAAAGTGAGTCATTTTTACTTTCGGTTAGCCAGATGTCGTAATGTGGCTGACATCATAAACACAGTGTATTTCCGCGCTGACATTTTCTCATCCTGGAGGAATTTATGCTAATGTACATCTTATCTTACATTATCACTGAGTGGGTGATAAAAGCAACAGGGTAGCCATTGTAGCTTTCATAAAAACAACATCTACAACTACTGCTAATAATCCCAGCTCAGGAACAACACTCCTTAATTTTTACAGTGTCCTCTTTTCTTCACGGTTGAACGTTATTAGCGAATGCACAGTGCGTGTTTAACTGACACCACTGAACCATTAGCATTAAAACATGGTGATTGTGCTTTCTAATGGGAATTGGCCTAATGGTTACTATCAAAGACCTCTAGTGTCCTGTAGCATATCTTTTACATCCCAGTAGGAAACAAGTAAATGCACCTGGACGCACAAAATACCACTACTGACTGGATATACCAAAATAAACTATCAGTGGTGTCTTTGATTTTTTTTCTTTGTTTCTTTGATGAGGTTTTTAGCAGGGTTGGGGGACATAACATACATTATGACTATTAACTTATTTGTATTTTTAAGTAACTCTTTACTTTCAGTTGGGTACCCAGGTTCAAAGTGAGCTCACTTTTTATTTCACAATAGAACTAAAAAGATGAACAAAGAACGTTTCAAACTCAAACAACGACGAATAATACAAACAAACAATGATATGGCAACAAAAAAATAACAAAATGGGAATTTAATAATATTTGTAAATACAAACACGATCAAACACACAAACTAACAAGAAAGTAGAAGTAATATTCCAGTACAAACAAAAAATACAAATTTTTTTATAACCTGTAATGGATAATCCATGGATGGGTTGTTGAATGTATAACAAATAAATGCTAAAATAATTGTAAAAGTTAAAAATGAATGGTTTACATTGTATTTTAGGTGTTTAAAATGTCTTTTACCTTCACTTCACATACTTATCGCTAAATGTAATATCAGCTGGGCAGCGCATTGAGGCGGTGTGAATGTGGGTGTAATATGAGCTGCTGTTTTGGGAATAATGAAAGTGAGCAGAGGTTCACTTTCGACCAGATGGAAGTCGTCACGTAGGCCTACCTGCAGCCAGATATTCTCCTGCAAATATCTTATCACTGAGGCACAAGACGCCGATCAAGTGAGTCTACATGTTACATCAGGCATTCCGCCCAACAGACATCCGCCCATTGTTTGATTACTGAGTTAATCTTGATGCCCCAGAATGAACTATACGTCGATCACCGGGCCATAGTCCGGCTAGGCTTTAGCCCTGCGTATGCAAAGTAAGCCTGGTTCACTTAAAGAGGAAATAATTTAAAGTGGAATGCCCTGTGCGTAGTTCAGTTAAGATATAAACAAACTAATTCATGTTCTGATATACAACGATGTATTGTCTATAAACGTATCAACCGATTTGTTTACACACACTGAGGTCAATATATGTCCCATTACGTTTTAACACTAATGAAGTGACTGCTGTTGCTGTATTTTTATTTCTGTAAAACAGGATGAAAATTCTGTACTTATAATAAAATTATTGAAATGAGCAATTAAACCACTTAAAACTGTGGCACCTCACTGACATTCTGCTCTGAAATGCATTCACTACAGTTTTCCAGTAACAGCATTTGGTTATTTTCTTCAAAATTATATTTAACAAAAACATTTTAACCCATGATAACACGTGTCCCACGTTTTATCCGTAACCGTAATCCGTAACCAAAACAGAAATATGATTTCAAAAACTTTAAATGTAAACGTTTATGATATATACGGGGATTTGCATCATTATGTAGTTTTATGTAACTAAAGCTCAACTAAAATGGCTATTAGTAGTGCAAGTGTAAGTGCGCACTCTGTCAAGCTAACCAATCCCGGATGATAATTTAGGCTAAATTTGCAACCATGTTAACCAGTTTTAAACTTCAGCTTTTTTGAAGAAAACGGAATTTGGAATTTTAAACGGCTTGAAACTATGATTTTACAGAAAAACGTATTAATATTATTTTCACTACTATTTACTATCCAAAACAACCGGTGAACCTACGTGTCCTCTGAGTTTCAGACGCTGCATTTATAACCATGTTTCTCTGATAGAGCTCTTAGAGGCATTCAACTTTTAGGACGTCTAGTTCCCATCATCACCAGCACCTGGGTGACTTTCAATAGAATGCCGCATTTCAGATCAAACCATTCTGAATGACTTTGTGTGCATCTTAAGCTGTATATATAAACTGGATATATAAGATGTAGCTTAAATAAAAACCTTTATAAAAGTTCAAAGATATATGACATTTGAAATGACATCTTTTAAACCAGCAAAGGCAATCGAACTGGGCCAGACTTTTAGAGGGAAGCATTAAAATGATACCAATCGTCACCGGTAGGGGTCAGTAGCGCTCCTTAAGCAGGGAAACAGGCGAGCCAGTTCTCACCATGTTATAGTTTTCCACATATGTATACCGACAAGCCCCGCCCTTACGCTGGGCGTGGACACAGGAGGACTGACCATGAATTACAAGCCAATCCACTCTTAAAAAGACGGTTCTTCAGGGGCTCCTTAGTAAAGACAGTGATTCTATATAGAGCCACGAACAAAGGACCATTTGCAGTGCGTAAATAGTCATTTGCATGGTTAATTGGTTCTCCAGATTGATGGAGAATGTGTTGTATATGGTTCCATACAGAACCTTTCTTAGACTGTTTCTGTATAGCACCATAAAGCGTTCTGCTATTGCTGACAGTAACAACAGAACAATGTTTGCTGGGCAAATCCGGATGAAAATATGGGAAAATAACCTTACTGACAGCATTACATTTTGTGCATTAC
The DNA here is from genome assembly GCA_034552555.1 of Semaprochilodus insignis. Lineage (NCBI taxonomy): Eukaryota > Metazoa > Chordata > Actinopteri > Characiformes > Prochilodontidae > Semaprochilodus > Semaprochilodus insignis. The sequence goes on along the minus strand of CM067475.1, from coordinate 39,424,628 downwards.
ATATAATTTAGTATTATGCGTATTTCTTTCATTGTCATATATTAAAATGATAAGCAACAGGAACTCAGTAACTAACTTTTATCATATTTACAGTCTTTAATCATAGCTTTGCTTGTTTAATGCTGTATGTTTTCCATGCTTTTACAAAGGCCTTTGAACACTGATATAAAGTGTGAAATGATTTAAAGAAGGCCATTTCATAACTTCAGAGAGGTCAAAACCATTCGTAATTAGAACGTAATTAAAAACAGCTTTCAATGATGTACAAAACCCTGTGTGACATATTAAATACTGTTGTTGTTTTTTGAAATACATGTGCACACTTTGTATTTTGCCAGCAACTCCTTTCAAAAAAAGTCAGGGCAACGAAAGACTGGTAGCTGTGTAATGCTAAAAAACACCTGGTGGAATATCTCACAACTAATTATGTTAACTGGCAACATGTCACTAATACTACTGGGTATAAAAGAGTAAAAAAGAGTAAGAGGTGAAATGTTTCAGCAGTAAGGATTGGGTTAGGGGTTCACCGCTGTGCCAAAGACTGAGTGGGCAAATAATGCTACAATATACAAACAACACTTCTCAGTGTAACATAGCCAAGAACGTGGGGGGCCCAAAACTAATACTGGATGGCTGTGTTCTTTAGGCCCTTATATACAGGATCCAGAAACTCTACTACCTACCCTTAAGATGGACTGAGGTTAAATGGAAAAGCGTCCTGTGGTCCGACAGATACAAATTTGAAACATCACTGGCGAAACAAAATCCTGTATTTTCAATTGCATTGGCCTTCACCACAGAGTAAGATCAGGGTGAGGATGTGTAAGTCCTGGGCCGGATATGAGATAGCTGGAGCAGGGGAAGAGCTGTGTAGCTGCCCTCAGTGGACAGGAAGGAGGTTGTTTCCTTCCAGGGGATGGAGAGAACAGAGAAGGATAAGGACAGACAGACAACTATATTCAGGTGATGTATCCTTCTTAACCTGCTGCAAATGTTCAGTTACACACTAAAATAAAAAAAAGTGCCATTAAGCATTCTTTAGAGCAATGCCAGAGAGAAGGGCTCCCCAAAAACCAGGGCTGAGGGCCTGAGCGGGCTGTGTGGATGTTGTTTTTGACCAGCAGAAGCTACCTAAATAGATAGATAGATAGATACTTTATTGATCCCAGAGGGAAATTCAGATTAAATTCAAATATCACCCAGTAAGACGTAAAATACAGTGTATGCTATATTTTATATGTTTATTCTCCATTTACAACAGAATTTAAAGATTGTTTTTGTAATAAAATGACCTAAAATCTTAAGAAAAAAGAAGGTAGGTATTACCTAGCGTACCAATTAGCTCCGCTGCTTTACACACAGCAGACTGGGGTTTAATTCCCTAGCCAAGAAACCACTCCAAAAAGACTCACTGAGCAAGACTGCTAATGTTATGTTCACATATGTTTGTAACAAGCAGTGGTGGACAGTAACTAAGTAAATGTAATTAGTTACTGTACTTAAGTATTTTTTTGTGTATCTGTACTTTACTGAAGTATTTCCATTTTGGGCGACTTTGTGCTTTAATTCCACCACATGTCAAACTCCAATATCTTACTTTTAACTTAAGCTTATTCCTGGATTCTTGGCATCCATGGAAATGTCCATTTCAGGCCTGGACCACATCAAGGACCACCTGGAGGAAGGCAAGTAAAGCAGGATGGGGTTAGTGAACAGATCAAACATATTGTTCCTGATCTTTGTGGGAAAATAGACCACAATATAGAAATATGTACACATAGTGGCAAGCGTCTTTTTCTGCATTTGTACAAACACTTTTCCTTTTATAGTAATTTAGTTTTGGCTAGTTTGTGTTTATGAACAGAGACCTACAGATGCAATATAGGAAAGGAAAACTCATTTGTGAAGCTGTTTAATGCAAGTTTTTATTAAACTTAAGCTTGTAACTAAGTTGCAAATAAATCTTAAACCGAAACTTTACTTGTTTGCAAAAAGTTATTTTATAGTTCTAGCTAAAGGAAACTGCTCTCCTTCAGTGTTCTGTGCTTATGATCATTTGACTAGACATCAGTATCAGACTAATTAATGACCTTCTATTAAAAGAGTCTTGTTGCAGAAATGATAATAGGACATTAGAGCCATAATAAATCATGCTCCTGTTACTCTCCATGCTTAAGACAATTTGATGGTAGATGCTTTAGTACTTTTACTCAAGTGGAGGTCTAAAGGGAGGAACGTCTACTTTTACTGGAGGAGTATTTTACCTTGGGTGTCTCTACTTCAGCTCAAGTACATGGTTTGTGTACTTTGTCCACCACTGGTAACAAGACTCAAATGGAAGTTGCTCTGAAATGTGTAAATGGTCAACCTAAAAAATTTTTGGACCTCAAACCACTATAAACAATGTGGTGTTCGCACCCCTGCCAAAGAGGATAGATCTTAAAACTCTTTTATTATGTTTTAAGGGGTTGTTGTTTCACAGCAGTCAAGGCCTTGGTTAGATTTCTGGCTGGGGCATCTGGGGTCCTTTCTATGTGGAGCATGTTTTCCACCTGTCTGTGTGGGTTTCCTCCCACAGTCGAAAGACATGTAGTCAGGTGAACTGAAGTTGCTAATTTGCTCCAGGTGTGAGCGTACCTCACCAATGAGAGCTGGGATAGAATCCAGAACCTCCCGTGACCCAGAAGATGAATGAGTGAATGAAAAATGAAACATTCAAAAACATATCTTATTTTTTGCCAAATTTTTATTAAAATACTGTTGACATTTATTTTGCTTGCTTTATTTATTTTTTACTAATATTGTTGTTTAGTATCATTTTGCTTCTTTTTTTTGTTTTGTTTTCAAGTTCAGCTCACATTTTTAATGATTGTTTTTAAAAAAAAAACATTAACCTAGTTAAAGGTAAAATTAATTCATTAATTAATTGAAATACTGTTGTCATCTATTTTATTTACTTGTCATTTTATTTCATTGTATACTTTGACCATTTCAGCTTTATTCTATTAGATATTTTGAGTATGAAAAAAAGTGCTTTATAAATAAATAAAACATATTATAAAATATTCAAGCAAAAAAAAAAAATAAAATAAAACCTTTACTGTGTCAGGCAACAGCAATAAGCCTTCATAAACCAGTCGAATCGTCATTCCTAACCCAGGCTGGGTGATAACTGCCTTAAGCTTTAATTCCAACACATCTACAGTGCACTGACACCATTAGTTGTTTAGATTCTGCGCTCTAGTACATTGAAAGAGATGGAAACAGACTCCAGATGCAGATGCGGCATCTAGAAACCATGGTTTGGCCAGTTTGTACAATCACCAAGATGTCAAAAGATGCAATTTACTGCATTCCTCCTTTCTATGTTACTGCAATTGATCTATCCATGCTCTGACAACAAAATCTATTCTTTTATAAATAATCAATCATGGTAGAATGTTAGCAAACATTCCATTAAACATAATTTTGTTTGTATTATAGATTTAAATGTATTATTTATGTTGCATAAATCATTTCCCCTAGTTGTTAAATGTTGTCGTTAATTCTGCAAACTCAAATTGCAAATTCAAATGTGAATTTAACAAAGCCAGAGCAGCTAATGGTGTAGGCCATGACATCACCTTAGTAGCATGGAGCATGTAACCCTCTGCTAGTCTATCCAACAGACGTTGGTAAAAAATCTTGATTACATGGCAAATACACAAATACATGACAAACCTTTTAAATAAAATAAATAAAAATATGTATGATTGGAAATAAATAACACACTCTAAATTTAACTTTGGTTGATTTTTGTTTCACAAATTCCCATTAGGCTGAACAGGAGATTGTCCAGTCTCACAACAATAGTAAGGAAAACAGATGTGGCAGTTCTCCCATGGATCAGTGAATTTTTACAGTTGTTTTTGCTAGTTGAATAGAGAATACCAAAAGCATGTTTAAAAAAGGCCCCAACAGCAATCAGAAAGAAGCAGAAATTTGACAGGGTTAGTCAGTGGACACCACTAGCTAAGCAGAGATTCCAGAAAGCAGATTCAGGTGCGCTCAGTTCCAAAGTCAATTTTCACTGCAGCCTTCTACACTCTAATTCACAGTACATGCTTTAAGCTATGGCTCAAAGTGCACTCAGTGTCTGGGAATAGCTGGACCCATATCACTATAAATAAGGTCAATGTGTATACTGGAGCTCATTGATGACTATAGAACTCTCAGATCATATGTAGACCAGAAACCAGGTGCCCTTCTCCAAGGAGGGGCACTATGACTACTATAATTACTAATAATAAGAATGATGATAATAATAATAATAATAATAATGAGTGAATCAATTAAACTTGCAGGAGAATTACACTGTAATAGAAATTGTGACAGGAGTATTATTCCTGCTCAATACAAATGAAGTAACTGCAAGTAAAGCGTTGGCAGAAGAGAGCATTTCACTCTGCATTCTCAATATATTTGGTAATAATTTCATTCATTTCTTAATTCTGACATGCTGTATCTACCATCACTTTAAGAATGAATCCACAAAGGCAGCTTTAACTATCATTTAATTAGTTAGAACCAGAAAAATAGCCAAACTATAGTTACATTTCAGCCATGCCCATTCAGTGTGCAGCATTCACGCTGTGCCACATTTTCACTTGCATGCTGCACTCTATTTCTAACAATGCAAATTTGTGCTGACGTTATAACCTGTGTCTAACAATGCAAAGCCTGTGCTGGCTTTATGTAAGGTGTTAGGTAATTAGCCACAGTATAATAGCGGGTAAAAGCAAACAAACTCGTCAAATGTCAGTATTTATCAACAGAAAAAAAAATATTTTTAGTAACCCAAAATTAAAAGATAATACTTTTATGAATTAATGTTATGCCCAAGAAACTGTTACAGATAACATAGGAATTTCCCTAAACCCCAAACATTCATTAAGAATGTGATATGCCTAATGTACAATATGCACAATTATTGCCCCGGTTATGCCTGCCTGTAACGGTCCCCATGCCCCCTTCCTCTGACTACCCTGTATGCTGGTTCTATAGTCGAATAGTTAAAAAATCTAAAGTAAACTCCCACTATAACTTTAATGATCAGAAAGATACCATGTTTATGCTATCCCTGTCCCCAGTCACTCACCATAACTCACTCAAATTTGAGTTCTTCCTTCTTGACACTTGCTACACTGCAGTGTCAGAGCCAGAATTGCTGGTGGTTCACCTTCTCTCATTAAGCTAACGTTAGCCTCTGGTGCTAAAAAGAATATGGATTAAACAAAGCTTAAGCTAACAGCTTCACATGTAAAAAATGAGATTTCAATCAGCCAGAATGAACCTGTGTGATTGTGTGCAAGGCCTTCTCACTAAGCTAATGCTGCTAATGTCTAGCAGCATGGCTTGACTCCGGTGGTCACCCTGGCACATCCTCTCGTTACTGTAGTGTAGTGCATTAGACTGGGAAACTCAAAGCTCATATGCATGTAGTGCATAATCACACACCACTTCTATTTCACATGTTCTGAGATGTATAAAAAAGGGAATGCCGTTTCTGTTATTGCCACTCCAGGCCTTGAGCACATGCTGTAGTGCTATGCAACATCTATAACATCTATGGGACTTCAGCTAGCTATAAAAAGAAGCTAGCATGGTATTTGAAGCATGGAAGAGATAGAAGAACACATTAGCAGAGGACGTGAGGAAGAGAAAAGGAAAGCGTGACAGAGCAAGAGACCAGACAGGAGTAAATCTTAGGCTGGCTTTTACTCATTGGTGACAATCCGACTCTGACACTCTTTATGTGCATGTGCATCCAGCAAGGATAAGGACGCTAAAGAATACAGTTGTTTGCCTAAAGACGTGTGTTTTGTGGTGACGGTTCACCAAAGAACCATCTCCATCATTATTCTGGTGCAGTTCTAACTTTGAATTGTTAACTATTATCTGAACCAGTATGATAAAACTACCATTTCCGTTTGTTTTCCTTTAACAGAGAGGCAACACACTCAAGACTGAAAGCCAACACAACACACAAGAGTACAGAGTCCATCTGGAACAGCACGTTTTCATTCACTCCACCCTGTCAACACATTCCTGACTCTGGCAGCTCGGGTGGGGCGTGTTTTTTTGGCCCTCACCCATTCTATGGGTTTCGTGGTAAAGACACTCCTCCTCTGGGTTCGTTCTCCATAGGAGGCCACCTCACTATAGTCCAATTCCAGTCCCCGACAGCCACAGTGGAATCACTGCCGAACTTGTGCAACTGCAGGGAGGGGAAAAGCCACTGGAGCCCGAACGGGCGTGATTCAACCACCAGAGGCTATTATTAGAAGGCGCATGGGGACTCTTGGCAATGCTTACAGCTGTGAGTTCAGTGGATGACAGTGATAGGATTGTCAGTCTTCAGACAGTATCAGAAGATGCAGTGAGAGTGAGCATCTAATTATGCTGTCTAATTAAGTGCCAGTGATGAATGGGCTTTCCCCCTTGCTTAAAATATAGCAGGATGTTTGGCTGATGATCAACAGGAGATCAACAAAATGCAACCAACATCTAAAACTGAACTTTGGAGGTGTGAAAGAGTGTCCCCCGAGATTTCTTTGAGAAGATCTCCAGAGAAGAATGGAAATTGTAATAAGATCAAATTCAACATTTCTGTTTTATGTAATCAATCCTATTTGCTCTATAAAAATCACCCCACATGCTTTTCTGAGCATATGGTGGATATCGTCAGTACTTAAAGGAGCAATCTGTAAGATTTTTTTTCTAAATACTCCAAATATTCCAAAAAATAAACTCAGATTATCAACAGAATGTAAAGAAATTACAGTTTTGCTGATATGTTAAAGAAGTTTACATATCATGTCACAACGATATCTACAAGAGGTGATAGTGAATCGCTGTAGTGTTAAGGTGAATCAGTCCAACATAAGACAATGAAGAAGTTGCACTGCTGCCCCGCTGGCATATTCTAACTTCCTGGAAATCACATTGAAGATCCTGCTCCCAGTTAGATCACTTAAAGAGAGGTAGCCAGTGAAAGGAAGAGCAAACCTTACAATGACTGAAGGCTTGAAACCAAGTTTGGCAGCAAATCTAAAATAATTTCCACTGCTGGATGTTCATGGCAAAGAGGCCACTCTAATACTGAGGTGAATGGACTGTGCATTCTCTTTTTTTTTGGTAGTTGTGGATACTATGCTTTCCTAGGTGATATGTTCCCCGCTAAACAATAATTACTGAACTGAAATTTGTGCAGTGTTTGAAACATATCCTGTCCCAAATTTGACCACCAACTGCCATTGCCTGTCCTACACACTGCCAACATTAATTAGTTGACAAAAAAAAGAAGCAGCTTATGACCTCAAAAAACAAAAATAAAAAAGTCGAAGCCAAAGTAACTTTATATGCAAGTTATAGTTTCTTTCTGTTTTTCAGTGATCCATACTTTTGCTGGAAGTAAGGTTAACTCAAAAAGCCTCATAATTCTATATGGTTTCCATTGAGCTGGGAGTACTTTATCCCTGTTGATCTCGACTCTTTAATTATGTCAGTTAACTTGAATCAAACTCTATGAAATATATTGGCCACAATTACAAGAACCGCATGATATTAAATTGATTTCCACACAATAATGAATGAATAGCTTAGATAAGACTAGAATCACCCAGTTATGAGGACTCTCTTAATAGCACACAGTATGTGTGCCATTCTGCTAACATCCATAGTGATAGGCTGAATTGGTGAACTACTGTAGTGTGAATAACAAAAACACGTAAAATGTATCCAAACTTTTTAAAAAGTTTTTAAAAATATTTTATGATAAAAAGAGACTATGCTATGAGACAAAAAAGGAATTTTTAGCCAAATTAGAAAAATAAGAAAACCTGCTGGGAAGCTTCTTGGGGAAAAGAAGAAATTTTAACAAGTGAACTAATATAATTATTATGTTTCACAGTGCAGTGTGACCTTTAACATGCATACATGCAAAATAAATACAATTTAAAATTAATAACATATTACTGAAGTTTCAGTGACCTTGAACAGGCAACCTGTCAATAGCTACACTTACTAAGAAAGAATGCCTTTGTGGGTGGAGCATGAATAAGTCAATTATGTCTATGTTGGAACAAAAGCGGGGGGGGGGGGGCACAATTGCTTTATCGTGTCAGAATTCCATTCTTTCCTTTCTTCCTAAAGACACTAAATGTCTAGTCACAAGCTTTCATTGAGGGTATAATGCATCACAAAGCCCAAAACAAGTCATGGGCAATATGATGTATGACAAGTTTCCTTTATAAAACATGTGGCCATTGTTATTTTCCTTGGTAAGGATGGATTTCCTGCTCTGAGTCAAGTTTCATGTTATGATGGCAAAAGTAAATGTTGCTTAGTGCCAATGTGTACATTCAAAACTTAATGCTAAGGCATAATAAACATAGTATTGTAACTTCCAGGGTCAGTTACTATACTGTCCTGGACAGAGATTAAGCCTAGTTTAAGCCATGGACTATATTCTCATTCAGTGGAAAATATCCCACGTGGTTCAGGACTAGGCTGAACCCACCCATAGAGATTTACAGTACTCTAAGGCCATAAAACTGCTGTGGACACAAAAATCATCTTACGTGTAAATAAAGATCCACCAATATTCAGACCTATTACCTGTTGACCACTCACGTCATAACAAATATAGAAAGATGAAGTAACATTTGCAAAAAACTTCACCACCAGTCTCACTCTTTCTCTCTGTCTCTCTTCCTGTTGCTGGCTGTCTCTCTCCTCTGAAGCTGCAATGTGTGCTCTGGAACAGGAAATGAGTGCAGACAGAGGAGGCAGGCAAGCTGAAACCGGCACAAAGCTCTGCTGCACACACATACACACACGCTCATACCTCGCATATACACTCTCAGACTGGCCCCGCGCGCTGTCTGCCAGGACTGGAACTTCGAGCCCCAGGTGGACAGGCTGGAGCGGAAAAGAGGGGGAGAAAAAGCAACAAAAAGGCAACAAGTGAGAGAGAAGAGGAAAGAAAAAGAAGGACAAATACATGTGTGGCTTTGACTGGAACTGTTAAAAACTGAGGAAAAAGAAAGACGTCTGGTTAGGATGGTGCTGCAGTCCCCTTCCACCAGGTACACTTCTGAAATCTTATCATACTCTACTTTTCTCTCTTTCTGTACTGTAGCTTTGTGGCCTTTTCGTGTAGTCTTCTTCCACCTGCTATGTGTCCCTTTGGGTGTGTGTTTTGGGTTTCCAGCTGTACTCTACATAATTACAGAAGGTCTGAAGTGAAGCTCTCTATTTTTCAGGTAGTTGAGCTGTTTAAGTAGTAGTTGTAAGATAGTTTTCACAGTACCAATACAAGTTACAGGGAAAATGTGTCACTTATGAGTTCCAAACTGTGCTCAAAGGCTACTGACCTTTGGAGCTTATGCACTAGTGGGAGCAGCTACTTGGTACATCCTAATAGCTCTGAGAAAATCAGTGAAATCTATACCTTTTACCTACAGCCTAACCTAGAAGAGCTGCAAAGGTGATCTCAGATCATTGTAAACATAATTTGCCATGGGTTTCATGGCTGGTGGTTAATAGTATTCTATAAACATCAAGTACTTCTGGAATCAGTTTCCCGGACACGGATCAAGCCTAGTCCTGGACTACAAACCTGTCCGGAAAACCAGCCTTTAGCCTCGTCTACACATCTGTCCAAAAAGTTTGTCCTTTTTTATACATAATTTGAGGCGATCCATGGCTCTTTACATTATGGGACAGTCTAATGATGAATGGACCATCAGAAATGCTCCCAAATTGCTTGAAATAATGTCTTTTTCTATTAACTTACAACAGAAATAAAAGATGTCTTTCCCTTCTCCTGTAAAGTTGGCATTTTAGGGAACACAGCGATGATATATAGCATATTACCCATGTCATATCAAAACTTCACAGCTCACTTATTTTTTAATTTGAAAATGCCAGCAGTGTTTTACTGAATATTTCATTAGGTATTGGCCAATACAAACAGCTTAAAATGACTTGGAATAATCTTTTTGCATTAACATATATGGAGATTAAGACTTCTTAGGAAGTTCCGAGATGGTTTTGTTGTAACCAGGTAACCAGACTTTTTCCATGTAATTTTGGTCTATTTCTCTTGGTCCATCATGAAATTCACACACAATGTAAAGGGCAACAGGCATTTTTTAAATTGTGCCTTTAAAAATTAGACCGAAAAACAACAAAAATGGAGATATGAGGTTTTGTTCCAACAACAATGGTATATTTTTATGTGCAACATTTTCCAAGCGCATAATTTCACTTGACATTCAGTGATGCAGTTCTTATTATGCCAGTGATGGGATGGGGATGGTAAAGTTTCATTGCTGTCATGTCATATTTGTTATACTGGTCTATAAAAATATTTATGGCTGGTATCCGGTCTGTGGCTCACAAAACAGAAGGTCTGCAGTGTTAAACATGCCTACTGTACCTGAAAACAAACTGTTGAATCAGATGAATTTGAGCAGGGAAATCACTGAAAGTAACTGGACTAAAGTCCTCCAGGACTGAAGTTGGACACCTCTGCTGTGAGAAGCTAGTAGTCAAAGTCCCTTTCCCTTAGGCTTTAGGCGTGGGCTTTTACCTACCTGTGCATTTAACTACCTCCCAAACAACTGGGTCTAATGCTCTTCTCAAGAGCTTGTTTTGCTGACTGCTGCATGCAGACTAAACAGTCTTCATTTTGAGGAGTGTGTTGGTGCATTGGCCTTGTTTTGATGTGCACATGCTGGGCTTGTTTTGAGCAGTGTTTTGATGTGTGGGTTACGGGGTGTTTCAGTGCATTTTCTGCAGAATGTGGAGGTGTGTGGACTGAAACACTGGCCAATGACTGTTTGCACTGCATTCCTGAGTGAATGGAACTGAGGTGGGTGTGGAGCAAGAGCAAAACACCACAAGCCTACTCTAGTAATGCTAAAGCATGCTAAATTTACACTCCAGTCCCACACCACATTTATCTCTCTCTCTCTCAAGCCATCAAAGTCCTCTGCAGGCTTCTGTAAAAAAGCAGAAAACTGTCGTTTGTGTGGCCCCTAATTTTCCAGCCTGTCCGTATCTCCTTTGGAATTAAACAGGCTTTGTTAATTCGCCTTTACAGCCAATTTTCATATAAATGAGCTCTGTTCTGATTGGCTGTCCTGTATATTACAAAAAGCATTTAGAGCCGAGACACTCTTTAGAACTTTGGCAGATTTTTTGCACTCATATGATTATAATGACATGCGAAATGGAGGGCAGGAAGGGAAAGCAGAATGGATGAGTTGGAGGCAACCCCCTACTGTGCTAGTTTAGAGAAGGTATGAACAGAAAATCATGTCGGATATATGTTTTGAAGAGGAACGATTCTTCAACTAAACTGAAGGCAGCAGATATAAGCAACTACCTACCTACCTACCTGGGTTGACCTCAGTACCAATGTGCTCCACATTGACTGTCGTTTGGCTGTCTTTTGTTGTCCTTGGGATTACACTAGCAAGAAAAATTCAATGCTCTCGACATTAACATTAAGCTTCCTTTTTCAACGTAGGTTTTAATTCTGTCACCAAATGAACTGTACAAAATACATTCTGGCTCCCGCTGCACCATTTAAGATGGAACGGAAAAAGTGGCTAAGAAGTAGCTGGCTTCAGCTTTGTGCGTTCAGGACGAGTGTAGTATTGTACAGTTGATCTATGGGTGTGCACTGGTCGTAGATTTAAAACTATAGCTACAAGCAAAACGACTAACACTCAGATTCAAACAAGAACAAGACTTCATTCTCGTCCCGACTGTAGATGATGGTGCGCAAACCATTTTGATGGTGCTGAACAACAACTTTTATTACACAATAAAAGCTCCCCACGGTTTCTAGGTGAGAACGATTGCAAGCAACCCTAAACGGTGTAAGACATAAGGCATTTTGAGACCCTGCGATAATACTTCCTATGAAGAAAATCACTTCCTGACCTCCATCCACAGTTCACGCCACAGCAATGCAGTCCCTTGCAAACAACCTATAAGTAAGTTTAACTACTTTAACTGCAGGGATATATGTAAATGCTGGATATATGTAAATGGCTCGGCAAAAACTATTCATTTATAACAGACGGTTTTGACAGCATATTTTGTAAACAGTACATGTTATAAAAAAACTCCCGTATTTCAAACTGACATGGCTCCTTTAAGAATATCTAGTCCTGTATATTCCTATCTAACACAAGAAACTGCCTTCTGCCAGAGCAACATTAGGGCTCAAGGTTTTGGCTCCCTGGCTCTATAAAATCTATCTGCAAAGGCTGAAACCTTGGCCTGGTCTAAATTTGGAAGTAAGTGCGGATCATACAACAGTGATTCAGTTGTTATGGGATACACACTGAAGCTTGCAGTCCCATTTTATCCCTTCCAGAGTGGACATCCTGCAGAGGCAGCAGACACACCATGGCGAGGTCACAGAGAGGAAAAACAAGAGGTTTCCGTGTTTAAACAGCAGCTGAATGGAAAGGCCTCCTCCAATTGTTCTCTGACTGTAGCTCTTTTCTGGTGGAGGGTGTTACCTCTCTTCACAATCCCCCCCACCCCACCCCACCCCTCCAACACCACCACTACCTATGCCTGCGGCACGCACAGATAGCAAGAATTTTTTTCAGTACCTGCTCCAACATGTTGAATCACAGCCAAGGACGGCGTGGGTGTCATTCCTGCCCTGCTCGTCTTCCCCAACAGTAAGAATCACCCAAAAGAGTTGCCAAACAGGTTCTGACTGTTCCCTGACTGTTTTTGTGTCTATGTGGGCACACAAACAAACACACTCACATACAAGCCCACAGTCATGCGTACAAAGCTGCAGTGCCTTCATATCAGTACTGTTTGTTGTAGAACTGGAGAATCTCTCTGGATGACACTTTGTTCCTTTGGTAGACCACAGGGCCGCCTTTCCACTCACTTCATTTCCACCTCACTGGATAGCTGAAAAGCAGTGGCTTGGCTGTTGTTTGCACTTGATTCCCTCCCTCTGGAGCACATCTGTGCTCTCGATGTGTTCAGGGTTGGCGCCTTATGTCTCCATTCAATGCACTGTCACAGACATGTTGGGGCAGGTTTTGGCAACAAGACTGTTTGTAATTTTGCCATAATGTTGTTTGAAGCAGGTCTTACAAGATCAATGAATAGTCAAGAAGTGTGAAAAAAATTGGACCTTAAAGAATCACCTTGAGCACATGTTGTAAACAGTATGACAAACACTCAATAAGTATATATACAGAAAGAAAGCAAGAACTTAGTGATAAACAAACAATCATGACCGTTCAAATAAGCATAGTTAATTTTCTCTCTAGTTAATAATCTCTATCATTATTAGGTCATCTACAGCTCTGTATAGCATATACAGACTATAAATAGTAATATAACAGTAATAAATATGTAAAATAACAGTAATAAATATGTATTGTGAGTTTGTCACACCACATGTGAAATGTGTTATTGATCACCCAGCCAAATTTGAACGATTAAAGAAAAAAAATATATGTTTTTTTAAAGTTTTTAAATTAAGGTTTTAAAATCGTGAAAAAACTAAGCAGTATTCTCTGCTCTGAAACGCTGGGGGCATGTCTGCTGAAGGCACTGAAACGACAGCCAATCACAGGACGGGTGCAACCTCCCTCAAACGTCAAATACCATTATTCAGTACCAAGTACAAAGCTAGCTAAACAAGCGCTGTCAAAGCAGGGTGCCAGGGTTTGCAGTGTGAAATGTACCTGCTGGACACTGACCTAGCTGATACTAAAGGGCTCTAGTTTTACAGCATCATGATTTCAGGCCCACGCAAAAAATCCGCTGTTCACATGTGTACAGCTTTTATTTTCTTACATGTATAATGTGCTTAGAAACAAATAGGTGAATTTTCCTTAAACAGACTTTCGTTTTATAGCTTCTGACTGATTAGCAGAAACATGTAATGTTGAAGTTAATAGAATCGGACATGCATCTTGGTTACATATTAATAAAACTGTTAATTCTATGCAAATTTTTGAATATCCCCAATTTTTTTTGGTTGGTTTTCTTCCGTGAAAATAAGTAACAGATCTTTACAGGGAACAAACCTAAAACAGGTTCTGCTTATATTAAGGCACATTTTTATTGGGGGGAAAAGCTCTTATTTTATGTTTCATGTGGAATAAACAAAACTAAAAATAAAAGATTTTGCCTTGACAGCCCTGGTCATTGTATGGAATTGTTAAATTCCATCATTATGAAAACATCATTCATAAATTCCAAAATAAAATTGGCTGTCGAAAGTCTAAAATCTTGGACAATTTTGACATTTATGTGTTTAGTTTGTACACTTGTCTTCCTTAGGAGGTCACATTTCCTGATCTTCCAGACCCTGCCCTGCTCCTATTTTGCACAGTTTTGCTTGAAAGTGTCCTGAATGATATTAAAAGTAAGCATTTAACTGGCTGAACGTGACACTTTATGATTACTTATGACAGTCATGTGTTTTATTGGCACTACCCTTTGTTCAACATGCATGAGTTCCAGCGTGAAGCTCAACTTTAATGTCCAATTCAGCAGCTCTACTGTGATACAAACATAATCACATTCATTTTGTCTCTTTCTCACATACACACCAAATGTATGTCTATTTTTCTCTCTGACTCTCCTTTTTAAACCTTTCCTCCAGTGACGCAGTCAAAATATCATTGTTTGCATCTCCCACATAATTAAATGGTCACTCTAGAGCCCAACCATTTTATGACAGCAGTCAGCAATAGAGAACACAGTAACATGCTCTAACAGCTAACAAGTCTGTGCGATTAACCAAAATATAAATATGCATAAACCCAAAATGCACAGAAATCACCCATAAATTACAAATATCAAAAGGTCATTAAATAATCCAATATTTAAACCAACATGACATTAATAAAAATCTGCATAAGCTGCAGATGTTTTGCCTTCCTAAATTTGCAGATAAGTATTTACATGGTCGCTTGATAAAATGTTCCTAGTATAAAATATTATCTGAGAAATGCCTGGACACTGAACCTACAACCGATAAAAAAAGAAAAAGACATTGTATATATGTGAAACTCACTACCATCACTTGCGGTCTTGTGGCAAAGCTTATCATTGTTTCACTGAGGTTTTATTTAAATGCGTTGTATGATCAGCCCCATAATCCCATACAATCAGAAGAGGAAATAAATAACAAGAGGCATAAGAGGAAGAATAACCACTTCTTATGCACCTTCATAAAACTTGTTTAAGCTGTTTGTCTGCATCACTGGCCATTCCAATTTTTTATCTATTGCCAAACTACACAGTCAGTAAGGCCACAGTCAGTAAGGCCAAGTGAACTGGGTAATTCATGCCATGTCCTGTCTTGATTGCGAACAGTGCTGATGGGTGTGGAAGCAACCTTCTCTCAACAAGACCTAATGAAATGTATGTTGATCAGAATTTTAATGATTGAATAATTGTACATAGGGAGAATTCAAACTTCAGCTGCATTTTCAAGCAATGCAGTTTGTTCTTTTTATATACTGTTAAAAATCTGCCAAGATCATAACAGACCAGCCCAATTTTGTTCATTTGCCAATTTTGTTCATTTCCCCTGCCAAATCCAAGCAAAATCACCCCTTTTTGGCAAGATCACCCCTTTTTGGCAGGAAACTGCCCAATCTGGCAATGCTACATACACCAACAAGACAACACAGAGATGGTAAAGGCACACCCAATGTGCTTACAGATAGAGCCAGAAGCCAATAAAATCTCTGAAAACAAGAAGTTATAATTATAAAATTTCAATAATAGTTGAATAAGGAGTGTAATGAGTAATGTGGAATATATTCTATTTTAAAGAAAACAGACTTAAATTATTTGTGCATTTCTGATGTTTCAGCAAGTGGAAATCGCATGAGACTTGGTCACAACTCATTCTCTTTTATTTGATTCGATAGACTTTGGCCGATTTAACGTTTGGCATAATTATGTTCATTCAGCACTAATACTTTAAGTACATACTACAAGTTCTGTCACATTTGCAACTCGGCAACCTCCCATGCACAGCCTAGGGACATCACTGTACTCATCTTAATGATCCTTTTTTGTCTATGTGAGTATCGGAACATGATATGCTCTGTGAATTAAATACAGATACATTTCATGCAAAATAACTGATAATAGGATAGGAATACTTTCTATAGTGCTGTTTAACACAATCCATAAGTTTTCCGTACATAATAAACATTAACATTAAAAAACTATCCACTATGGAACTGCTTTGGTTAGCCTACCTTGAATGACTGAATAAGCTGTTGGATATAGTGTAGCCAAGCTGTTTGAACTGGAGTTCTCAGTTGTGTTTAATAACGATGGGCAAAGAGTGGTAAATGGAATGGTGACGGTGCTGACATAAATTAAGCATCAGATACCCATGCTAATATCTCAAAAATGTAAACTCATTTGTGAAGACGTCGTCCAAATGTGTTAGTTACCAGAACCAAGAGAAAACCTTCCGCCAACTTTTTTGGAATTTTCCATTCCTCCATAAAATTAAGCAGCAGTTGCATGTTCAATAAGAAGCTAGCAGATTGGAATACAACTTTAGACCTATGGACACAACGCTCAATAATTCCCCCCAGAAAACTCAAGCAGCCACTAAGTTGTCCACAGATTGCTGGGAGTGACTGGTCTACGTTAGAAAACAGAATCACATTAGCTCCATTCCTATTGTGTATGTAAACTCATCATCAAAAAAGTGCTGCACAAATAGCTGAAGGAATCAGCCGACAGTAACAAAACTTGATGGGTAGGTTTGACATTGTAAGACATGCGAATGATTCAAGTTTCACGCTCGGCCGTGCATGTAACATAAGGACACATCGCAGGACCCCATTAGGATCCTCTACAACTCCATGCTGAGACGTGTGGCATGTTGTGTTGTGCGTTACTGGGAGACACTTCTTTTGTAGGTGTAGCTCAATAAATATTGCCCATATCAGTCTAAATTTACCATGATTTATTGTTCCTGGTAACCTTTATTGTCCTTCCTAATATTGTTGCAATCTGACACTTCCTTCTGGGTGCAACTACTTTTGATGAGTGTATATTGCCTTTTGGTTTATATTCTTTTTTATTTATATTATGTCTTCTAAGAAAATTATTCTGTGCCACTTATTCCTTGAACAAGACAATAGCAAATCATAATTGTGATGCAAAAACAACAAATCTTATCATATTGTGAAATTAATATATCATTACAACCATAGCACAGCCTCTTTATCAGCCACAGTCAGAAGTTCAGAAACAGATTACCTGAGCCGCTAGCAAACCTCTGGTTTCACAACAAACCTAGGTGACTCCCTCAGGTAAAGCATGCCTGGCCTGTGGCCTGTACCATACCATGGCCTGTTTTCTCTTAGAAGCAGAATCTCCAGTGTACCAAAGCTAGATCTGGAATAGTCTGCCAGAACTGACCTTGGAAAGGCACCACTGATCTGTTAAATCAGTTAGAAACATCATGATGCCTTCACAGTGAATCCACAGTGGTCTGTTATGTGGATTTGCCCTGAGCCAGGAGATAAAACCATGAATAAAAGCTCCCTGGAGGACCAATTGCAAAGGAACGCAAACTTTGATGTCAATCATCTTCAAACAGAGACTTCAGAGGGAACTCGTTGCTACGCTTGGGTGAGGAGGTTAGCTGAAGCAGGCCGGCTTCGTTGCATGAGCCCTGGGCCAAAGACTGGGGGAGCAGGAACTTCCTGTTACACATTTGTCCAACTGAAGTGACTTCTGGGTAGCTCTTTGTTTTGGTCTGCAGTTTCCCTTTTCGTGCTGGTCTAGGAACACATTTCACAACCCACATCCCAATCCTAAAACCACTACTAGAGAAGCAGAAAAGTTTGGTCCCAGATGATTGCATGAGGGCATTTTCTTCCTGTGCCACAGTGTCGGTGCTGCTGAGCATAGCACAACAGTTTCCTGCCTTTCTGTTTTGCACAAGAGCATTAGACGACACAAGCAGAGGAAGTCTGTTTAGTAGGTCACCACAAAACCCAAAAATCAAGTGACGTAGATGTGATTAGGTTACGAAAAATAGACTTTCGCCAAAAGCTCAGCTGGAGGAAAGAGCAAAAGGAAGCATTTCTGGGGACCCTTTGTGTTCATGAATGCAAATGTGTTTTTAGTTGCCACCTTAAATGGTCCGTCACTCCATTATGGGGGAACTGAGAGGGCAAATCTGCAATGTTGTTGTTTTTGCTTTATGGTTTATAGAGGAGATTTAAGATTTGCTATAAAGATTCTTTGTGAACTTACATGTGGGCCAGACAAAGATGGTAAGATCATTTTAATTAGGGATGCACAAACCAGTTCTCATTTCTATACAACCAAATTGGCCAAGCTGAAGCCGACTCCATTGGCGCTAAACAAACATATTAAAACACTAGCATATTTGCAGCAAATTTTAAATTCTTAATGGAGCAGTTTTTAAGATGACACAACCAGTCAAATTCTTACTCCAAACAATAGGGGCAGCCTAACATCCGCTGTGGTGTTCACACACACACTCCAAGAGATAAGGACTTGCTTTAACTTGACATTGTTAAAACCATTATGGCTTTAGTAAAATGAGGACCTGTCCAGAGTGCTTCTACACTTTTGCTCGACAAGCGCTAGAATGCCCTCCAGGACCCAGGGGAATACCAGACTTAGGTGATGAATGAATGAATGAATGAATGATTGCGTAAGACACCTAACAACACAATGTGTTTAACATGCTGCAATGTGGATCACCTCAATGAACCTGTGTGCAGAAACCTTTTAATGTGTACCAAAAGCCTAAGTACAATTGACCCTATACAGATGGTTTAAACATCATGGAAGTACTGTTTTCACTCTTTCGTGCAGCGATCTGCTTGAGTAAGCAAATAGCTTGCAAATGGCAAGGGACGATAAGAAGATAAACTAAAATTAACAAGCCACCTCTCAGCAAGTGATTTTATCAGCGATCATTATCACTGAGTGTTTCAAAAGTTTCTTAAACTGGCTGCAAGTCATTATAACGTATTCAATAGCTATATAATGTATTCAACACCATGAGTTAGAGAAGGCTGGCACAGTGAGAACAACACTAAAAAGAACTTTGTTCATCTCTGGTTACCTCAAAACAGAAGTGATGTGATGTACTTTCTGGGAAAGTTTTGCCTTTCAGTCATTTTCACAAGCAGTGAAAGTTTCAGGACCAAGCGAATTAACCACTTCCATCTTTGACCGAACAGGGTAAAGTACACTAACTGGACACTTTATTAGGTACCATATACAGTTGTATACATCCCTGTTTTATTGATTTTAAAATTAAATGCACATATCTACAGAGAACACGTTGTAATACACAGGTCCTGTTTATTTGTTGAATTTCAGCCACATAAAGCATGGCTTGTGCATTAATGTTAAATTCAGCAAATAAACTTAAATGATATTACGGAAAATGCCCATTTGAGTTACCGTATTTTATTATTATATCTCAGAAAATCAACAATCAGTGTAATTTGAGCAGAGACGCTCAAACTGTTTCTACGCCCCTTTCATTTCAGTACCACACTTACCATATATAAGCACTTGTAGCTGCACAATTACAGACTGTGATCCATCTGTTTCTCTGATTAATGTGTTAATGTTTTACCCTGTTCTTTAAATGGTCAGGACAAAGTTCACCTATACAGTAAGTGGACCTGATGAAATGTACAGGTGTAGATGCCAGTAAGTGTATATAAACCTTATGCGAGCTTTGGATTCTTCCTATAGTGACAATTTATTCAGAGGTATCCAAAGAAATGCAATTGCTGTGCAATCAGAAAGTCTCATTGTGCTTGAAGCAAAATTGCACACAGTGAACTGTAAACCTGATCACGAGAGAGAAGTCTGAGACGATTTTCCTGTGGACACACTATCAGCATTCTCTGAGATTCTGTAGGAAATTAGAGACTTGTACAGCTTGGCAGCGGCTACCTGCCCACAAGAGTGCATTTTCACACAGCTGCCTGTTGTGCATTCTTTGAGGTTAAACATTAGCTGTGGACTCAAGGTGTGGGCTGGAGCAATGATGAGGTTTCCAATGTGTACTCAAATGTGCTCCCAAGGTGTGTGGGAAACATTGTCACATGTTTTTATATATATATATATTTTTTTTTTTTTCCAAGCATTTTTCAAGTATCAGGCATCAGATTCAAGAAATTAAACTCTCACTATCACCACTACTGTGAACAACTGTGACTTAGTAAGTTTCAAGTATTTCACAGCAAACCATTCTGAATGACTAAGTCTTAAATGTTGATTTATGCAGAATTTATGCAGAAAAATCAATGGAATTCCTTTGTAATATGTTCATGGAAAATAAGCGCTCTTTACCAGATGTGCAGAAACTAGTCATAATGTCAGACTAATTATTAATTAATGTCAGACTGTAATTACACTGTACATGATGGTCCTGCATACATTATGTATGTACAATAGTTTAAGACATCTTATGTTGGTTATAGATATTTTAAAATCCGCTGCTGTTGTCGTTCAGTCTCTGGCTGGGATCAAAAGGGTGATTGATTTTAGATCTTATTTAACCTACAATGTACAGCACTGACTTAACCGACTAAAACTGTAATTGAATAAGAATTAGCACTGAGCTTCTGAATTATTAATTCAAGAAGCAATTTCCTCCTGTGTCCCTCACTTTAGCCTATATTGTCCTCCATGTGGCTAGGTAATTGCTAGTCAACAATCAAGATAATACATAATGCACTGACCTCCAGAAAACCCTTTACATTAGTAAGGCCAAGCAGCTGTGAGGTTAGCTAGAGGCCGCTGGTGAACGTATAACTCAGATTAAATAATATTGTGGTTCTTGTGTATCCAGACTATCTCTAATGCTCTCTTAATTTGTTTTTGACCCTCAGGACGGCTTTGCTTGAGCCGTGACCCCAGTGTGACATCTGCAGGTGTCAAGAGGTGGGGCGATGGGTGAGGTGGGCAAGATGGCGTCTTCATGCAGCATGGGCCTGGTGCTGGTGGAGTTTGAGTATGAGTACATGGGTCGAGACGGCTACATGGTATCCATCAAACCAAATGAGCGGTACACACTTCTGGCCAAGACCAATGACCACTGGTGGCATGTGCGCAAAGATGAGCGCGCCAAGCCCTTCTACATCCCGGCAAAGTATGTGAAGGAGTTGCCGCCCACTCTCCCCTCACCTTTGGACTTTGTGGACCCTCCAGTGCCAGAAGCAAAGCCACCTCTGCCTGACCTGGCAGAGAAGGCCAAGCCCAACGAGGTCACCATCAGGTTGCGCTCTCCAGGGAACTGCCGCAAGACGGACAACCGCATGTCCACGTTTGGCGTTCCCCTGGATATCCATGACCCTCCATCATATCTGCATGGTGGCGTAACAGACTCCCTCCTATCCCTTCACCCTGTTCCTCCAGTTCCGGTTCCAGATGCTTCCCAGCAGAAAAAGAGACTCAGCCTGGCACCCAACTTACTGTTTGGTTCTCGGAGTGCACTTGTAGAGGATGCATCTCAGAAGCCCCGTGTGCCCAGCTTCAGCCCTGCCGACCCACTCCCTCGGCAGGCCAAGCCTGTGGAACCTCCTACGGTCAAGAACCTGACTGAGCCCAGGCATCAGGGACTGCCACCAAAGCCAGAGCCACTCATAGAGCCAGACGAGGAGTCCAGTCCGGAACCGACGGGCTCATCGGACTCTGAGAATATTTATGAATCCATATTGGACCTAAAACTGGATGAATTGATAAAAACGGAACCTGTTCCTACAGCTGTGCAAGAGCCTGCAGCAAGTGCTCCCTCATCTGCACCACAGGCTAAGGTAAGGCCTACATAATATATTGTCTGAATTATCAGATTCATCTGCTCAGGGTAGGGGTCCAAAGCACAACTGATCTTTCAAAAATGTTTTTCTTCACATTGCGTGCCATTACACATTTCCACCAAAGATGTCACTATTTCGAGGCACTGTGAAACATTATCTTTGGTGTTTGTCTTTACATCTGTTTCCTGTAAAACTCTCTGTGTCACAAATAGAAGCCATTTTATTTCCTCTCACAGTTTTGATCAGATTTTAGTCATCCACTGGCAAACCTGATTTTCCAAAAGAACAGTACACGCCCTGGTAAACCTAGTAGGCTTATGTGACAGGACTGTAGATTTCTTGATGATGCCTGGCATTATTGACATTGTTGTATTCCACTCTTTCTGCAGTTCACTGATGAAGGCTTATTGCATATACTGCCTCTTCATCAGACAAATAGAAAATCAATCCATTTTATGAATGTTTGGACCAACACTGTCAAGGTTGTGGCATGTAAAAGTTAGAGCACTGTGTTTTTGGTTCCAGCAGAAACCACTTGGAGGCGCTGTTGCATATCTTACAAACACACCTAATGGGACTGGTCTTTCTGAGTTCGTCACTACAGGTCACATCAATTTTGGATATATGCCACATGCACTGGTCACAATTAAACTTCAGTGACTCAGAGGAGGCCAATTATTACATCAAACGCATGATGTTTTGAACTGTCCAGAAGGTTTGTTTATTTAGCTTAGTCATGAAGTTGAGGTCACACACTGAGCCTACAGAGTTTGATGACAGGAACAAAACTGAAACAATGGAAACTGAGGCAGAGCAGAGGAAAGTTTGAGTGTGTGCTGTAAACGTGACTTCAGGACAGGATATTACAGCCTTCCCCCCAACAAGGACAGGATATGATGAGCCCAAACAACATTAAAGAAAAGCTCTGAGAAAGTTTGAGGGACTGTGGGTTTGTGTGCACTCCGATTAAAGATTCAGAAGAAAATACAATTCATTTGTTTGTCTTTTTCCATGTGTAGGATACATGCCAATATTCACATGAAAGAATTTAACTATAGGATAAAAATGCAGATACAAATACCTAACTACTTACTGCAAGGTGCTATACAAGAAAGTTAGCAAACAATGTGTGGATTGTGTTTCCTACTACATGCTTCTTAGTTAGTTCCTTGGCACAAGCAAATGTGTGCTACTGCATCCAGAGGCCTTAGAACGTCAAAAAACTTTTATTCGTTCACAACTGGGAAACATAGTAACATGCTCTAGCTTTCCCTTAGAAAAAAAAATCAAGTTCATTTTATTAAGTAAACTTAAGTATAAATTTATTTCCCAAGTACACATCATGTAGTAAATGTACTAATATCGGTATACTTATATACTTGTGTGTAAGTACACTAAGTGTGCCATTTCAATATTTCTTGGCCCAATTTGTAGTATATAAAAGTATACTTTTAAGTATATTTCAGACGTAAGAGTAGTAAATTTTGGGTATACAATTAGTTTACATCCATGTAGTCTATTTATGACAATTACACTTTATTGTTTGGTGCTATTGAAATAGAAGGCAATGTGCTTTGCTCTCCCCCTCTACATGTGCTTTTGGAGTTTTTAGGTACTTTAGGTAGTACGATCTAACATTGCTAACGTGGGATAATCTTAAATTAATCTTATTGACATGTTAGGCACTCAGTTGGCATGCTAGCCTTTCATTAACCTGGGACAGAGGTCTCGTTTCTCATAACCTGTAAAGTCAATCACTGTACACTAGCACTTTGTGATGTAATTAGGCTTTAGCAAGCTTCAAGCAAGTGTTAAAACCTTGGCAGTCCTTGAGCCAAGGACAAGTCATGGCAAGGCTGGAGAAGACCTGTTTTCAAATGTTTGTAGCTTATCCTGGGAAGCTTTAGCATAACACATTAGCTTAATTTTCAGCATGTTAAATCCTTTTGAGCTTGCACTGTTAGGTATGAACTGATGCTAAAGATTAGTGTTTTGTGGTGCAAATACATTCCCATTTCCAACAAGTCCATTTACTAGGTACAATTATGGCCCCACTAGGTGTTGTGATAGGTACTAGGTACCGCGAAGGAGCTGGAGATCTGCTGCTGAGATAGAAGCATTTGCTGCAGTTTGGTAACCATTAGCACTCTGACCTTTTCTGCGCTGTTACTTCCTACTCTCTAGAAACTCTAGCCCTAGACGAACCTCCTGAGCTTGAGTGCAGCACTGAGCCAAAGAGAAAAGTGGGACAGAGCCACGGAGTGAGAATGAGGATTAGGGAGAAATTAAATCAAGGCTTCCAAGCCGTTCATTATGTGTGGCTTTTGTTTTGTCCAGTTATACTGTCTCTGTACAACGTACTATTCATTATTGTAATTTAAACGTGTGTCAATGAAAATGTTCAGGTGCATAATTACAGTTTCGTGAGGAACACAGGGCTTCTTGAATCAGACCCTAACATGTAATGGTAAAAGTGACGCAGGTCTGCAGAGTTGATGTAATTAAACAGTCAGCTAGTAAAGCTGTGGGGCCTAGAGACTGCTTTGAGAACCATCATCCTAAAAAATCATAATTGTATTGAATCCTTGTGAGGTCAGTCATTCGCACCCCTAACTATACCTGATTTTTCACTTACTGCTCTAAAAGAGATGATTATGAAGCACTATTAACTAGAAAGAGACCTTGCTGAGGGAGGGAGGTTTTCAGTGTGCCAGCATCAGATTACAAAGCAATTGTAAGTGTGTCTGCCTCATAGAGTTTGACACCAAAGCCGCACACACAGAGTCACCGGGGCGTAGAGATTCACACGCCTCATAGTTCGCTGGCTGTGATTTAAAACAGAAAGCCAACAAGGAAGTGGCCATCTAGATAAAACTCTTATGCGTAATTATGAGGGCTGTTGTTTGTGTTTCATGGGGTTTTGTAATGCAGCAGTATCTTCAAACGTTCCTGGTGCAAAAGGATTGACATGGCATGTTATGATAGAAAGATAATCCCAGGATTAGATTCTGCGATCTTCACACATCCAGTCTATGGTGCTGCAGTTATCTAACATATCTAACACCTGAGCTGAATGCATTTACATTAAGAGAGAAGTCCATGCGTTTCCAACTGACCAATCAATGTTAGTAGCTTGTGTAGTTTGGCTGCCCTCAGGCTGCAAGTGTTTATAGAATACAGGAGGTGTCTTTTCCTACCAATGCTCCAAACCTCACCCATCTGCTTCTATCCCAAACAAATATAAACCCACATGCAGGCCTGAATGTGTGCACGCACACACACACACACACACACACACACATACACACATTGCCTGTATTATTGCATCTAAACGCTGCTACAGAAACCAAAAGCAATCTTACTTACTTTATTCTTTCTAGCCAAATGCTGCAAGAACATCAACGTTTTCATGTTTTCCTTTATCTAGGATATATTCAGTCACTAGGAAGTGAAAGTGAAAATTCATTCATATGAACTTAACAATCACTTTAAGTCAGGAGCTGCATTTACTCCACATGGTCTCTAAGCAGCACCCTAAGCCGTGGCCTTTATATTAATCCCTTTCTTCGGAATGTTCACCCAAGTCATTATCACAGGGACACGCAATGATCCGCAGACTGCAGAAGAGGAACAACTCAAAAGTACCAAACCTCACAGAAACTATAGTAGACATTAGTCAAACCACTGCATAAACAACGGCTACTTACAAAGTCAACTATAGGGTGTTTGCATTAAACATTGCCATTGTAGTAACCAATTGTGTTTGTCCTCTAATTTGCATAACCCAAGTTATGCCGTTTAATCATCCATCTTGCCATGTTTACCTTCATTGGGCAGTTACTTTATGTACTGCTGTGTTGTCACTGATTAATAACCCCTTCTATTTTTGCAATAATTTGAAATGGATGTATTTATATGCAAAGGTAACAATTAACAAACCATGTAAGGGAGCAGTCTTTTATTGAAACAGTTCTTACTGACATTTATTCACTTCATAACTTGATTTGTGTCAACTCTGTCAGACACACCAGAAAGCAGGCTATTTTAATTTGATCCATTCAACAAGACTATAAAGACCTGAAGTATCTAATAATGGTGCTCTGTAAAAGAGTTAAGTAATAAAATACATTATGTACATTGTTGTTCTGATTTTTCATTTGTAATA
The DNA here is from genome assembly GCA_034552555.1 of Semaprochilodus insignis. NCBI lineage: Eukaryota > Metazoa > Chordata > Actinopteri > Characiformes > Prochilodontidae > Semaprochilodus > Semaprochilodus insignis. The sequence goes on along the minus strand of CM067475.1, from coordinate 39,398,552 downwards.
TTATGGCATATATGATCAATACTGTTAGGAAAAGAAATCATTATTGTATGTATGCCAGCTGGTATTTTAATATACATTCATTGTCAAAAGAATAGTTGCACAAATAGCTGCATCCAGAAGGAATCAACCCACAAATGAAACCTGGTGGGTAGCTTTGACATTGCGAGACATGCAAATGATTTAAGTTTCAAGCTTGACCGCACATGTGATGTAAACAAGGATGGGTCTTATCGCTGTACCTGACTGACATTCAGCAAGCAGTGATGCCCTCCATGAGTCATCCTGTTAGTGACAGCACCATTGGCAGACGGCTGCACAATGCAGGACTACATGCACACAGACTGTCACAACAACCTTCATCTGACGGTCAACTCGAAAAAATTTAAATAATAAATAATAAAATTGATTTGGGTATTTATAAATATTTTACTAAAGCATGACTGAGCTCAGACAAGCCACAACACAGAACCCTCAAGTAAAGAGGAGGAAAGAGGGACTGGCCAAAGAACACGTGACAACAGTATCATGTTGACATCAAGAGACTAGGATGCACTTGGCTCGAAAACTAATTACCAAGAACTCTAAAGGACCCTTGTCGATGACCTATACCCTAGTAGAGGTGTCAGACATTACTAAATTGAACTGGCTGAGATCACAACCTCTTACATCTTAACCATCTCTTGTACACAGGAGCCATGTTGTTTCTTCCTCAGTTGCTGCCACTTCTATAGCCTAAAGTAAAATAAGGTTTATTCCATAATTAACTACAGCGTCGGCTGCAGTGATAAACACTGATCGTTTAAAATATCAAAAAATTAACAACTTACCAGACCCAGTGCCCAACTGTTGAATTCTCCAAGAGCAGGAATGGAAAAGTGCTTTTCACGCTTATAGTTGACCATTGCCTGATTTGTCAGGATTATGACAAATCAGGCAGAGTTGACAGAAAGGGAAGATGTAGCTTTGATAGGCATTTTTTTAAAATAAAAATATATAATTTAAAGTTCAGTTGATGTATTATGTAATTTCTTACCATTCATTTTGATATTTCGTTTCATTTGATTTGATATTTATATTTATGCATTTAAAACATTCGTAAACACTTTTTGGGGATTTTGGCATTGGGACCTCTCCCGGAGGACAGGCTAATTTACATATCTGTTGGGAATAACAAATTCTAAGGTCAACTTTTAAAGTATTTAAAGTATGATGATGGTCATTATTATTATTTGATTTAATACAAAGAAGACTTTTCAATGTAAGACATGTTTTGTCCCTTATCTCAAGAATCAGGGCTGTATGTGCGATGTTCAAGTGAGCTAGAGTATTTAGATAGATAGATAGATAGATAGATAGATAGATACTTTATTGATCCCAGAGGACCTGTTTACCTGACTGTTCATGTTAAAAGTAAGAGAAGTTACCTCCTGTTGGTCTTGCCTGGGTGGGCATTTCTGTGGCTGACCACTGAGCATCATGCTCTTTGCTGTAAGCGTGAGTTGCCACATAAGAGTATTAGCGTTCACCATGCTTACTCCTCTCGCTTGCAAACACTTAAACTATGTAGTCACAGGCAAGGAAGGCTTTGAATTAAAACAAGTAGTAGAAAGTAGTACACACTACTTTATACTATATATGTATCACTTTGGAGGGGGGTTGAAGGATTAAGGAGACTGGAAAACTGGAATGCACCTAGCGTTGTTTGGATCAGTCAGTAGTCAGTCAATTGGAGTGTTTTTTGGGTCTGAACTAGTCAACTTCTGAGTCAGGCTGAGTTAGGATCTTTTGAGCTAATGTAGTTTTGAGTCAATATCTTCCAAGCTGATTTAAAACAGCAATCTCATCCCAAACTAGCCATGCACTCTCATGGCGTCAGCATAAAGTAAAACGACATGGCACACGGCACCTTTCAACAAATATTCCTTAGTGAAGTAGTGGAGCCCTGTATTAACATTAGTGAACAGCATCTACAGCAGGCAGGTCATTAACACCTGCACAGGGCTGAACAAATCCAGACTGCTAGCCACTGGACTAAAGGCTAAATACACTTGTGGGGCTACCTAGCAAGCATTAGCACTAACCTCAACCTGGTGCTCAGCTTCTTTGCTGGAGTTATAATTCACCCAGGTACTGAAAAAGAAATCAGCCAATTTTCTGAAATATCCACCCTAGAATAATCCAATAATATATCCACGAATAATTCTGCAGGTTTTGTTTTGCTAATTTGACTTCCATCTTTAAGACAGATCTTCAGAAGAGTTTGTTTACCTCCTAAACCGGGAAACCTAGTTTCAGACACTACCGCAGCACCGCTGAAGGAGGTGAATAGACATGATTACAGTAGGTGCAGCGCTGTCTACGCCTTTTAGCCGATGTGTCCCCTTCAATCGTAGTGAAGTGAGTTTAGGTCTTTCACCTGCTCTTCCGGTCGGTAAAGGGTTACGGGCGCGCGCGCGCGCAGAGCCACGCCCTCTTAACGCTTTGTTGAGCTCTCGCGCTGCCTCAGGTGGGTCTGTCTGTCAGAGCGAAGCTCAGAGACTCTTCACCACCAACAAACACATGGAAGCGGTTGAATTTCAGCGCCGAGGAGCTGCTCTCCCCGAAGTGAAAGTCTTGCAGGTCGCTTGTTCCGTTTCTTAAATACTAAACTCGTATTTTTAGCCAAGTTGAACGGAGTTTGTCGTGTTTTGTCTTGTTTTGTCTTGTTTGTTTTTCTTTTTCATCAAACGCAACGTCGACATCAGGTGAGGTTGACTCGCAGCTCAGAAGACAGCTTAAGTCAGCGACAAAAGGTTCAATTTCGAGTATATTTCGGGTATTTCACAGTGTCATTTGTGCTTTTACGTTAAAGTTGTCAACTAAAGTTGACAGCAAGCTGTACTTGTAAATGTAAAACGTGTGGTTATTTAAATCTCTGCTCTCCCAGTCAGTCAGGTAGCCTGTCTGGTTGAATGTAATGGTGTAAGCGACCCGGTTTGCTGTGTGTAGTACGTGTGAACCTGTTGTAGTGTGGATGGCATGTTTTGGTGTAGTGTGTAAACTCTGTCTGCTGTGTATTCACTGTTTTGGCACTACTTCCAGTATGCATGTAATGCCCTTAGGACCCTGAATGTTGATTGACTGATATGATCAGGGATGGAATGTGTCAGATAAGTCAGTCTTATGCTCATTGTGCTCATTTTCATTCCATTAAAACCTATGCATGTGCTAAATGCTATCTTAAATCAGCCCTCTAGTTTAGTTTGCTTGGTGGCCTGAATAATATGATTCAGTCAAGAATAAGTGAGCCTTAAAAGTCTGATTACCAACATTGTGTCATGGCTCATTTCTCAGACACAGGTTGAATCTCAAAACAAAGTTTGTTTCCATTCTGTCAGCTGGTCTATAACAGTTATATGCTATTTATACCAATATGGACAATGTTTTATGAGGAAAATCAGGTTAAATAGATCTGCAGAGAGTGCATATTGATTTTGATATTTTTGATGACCTTTTGCTGCCAGAAATGTCTTCTCATCACAGACATTGTTGATGTGTTATTGATCATGCTTTGCATTAGTTGAATAAAGGGAAGCTATTTTGGATTCACTAAAGGTTATTCTAGGTATCTGAGGCTGCGGAGGTATACTGAAAAGCAGATCAGGATGCCTTTCCGGAACTATGCTTATTATATTTGTTGTTATCATGAGTTGTCTGTGAATTTATTGTTCCTTTGTGTATTTATAGGACCTGATTATGTGGATTTTCTAGAGGAAGTCAACCACGCACAGTACATTCCCTCTCTGACTATCTAACAACAAACATAGCAAACAGAGATGTGTGAAAAATTGTAGAACTTTTTAGTTTGAGTGTTTGATGGTCTTTTTGCATGCATGACTGTTTGAGCAATTGCTAAATGGATCCTATTTCACAATAACAAACAGAACGCCAGATCAGAGTTGTTAGTGTGCAGGTACACAGGCCAATCTTAGATCCTTCCTGGTTCCTGTTTCCTGTCAACGCTGTGTCAGGCAGAACGGCCTAATTAGTCCCAAGAACGGGGTCAAAATACAGCGTCATTTAGACTTTTTCCAATCCGGAAACAGAAATCATTGACAGAACATCACAGGTACTCAAAATACTTTGAACCATGCTCAATGCAGTGAACTGTGATTTGTTTATCTATAGACCACTTTCCCAAAAAACATATTAAGGCTGATTTAGGCCTCCCATAGGCCTTTCAGTTCCGCCCAGGACTAGGCTTAGTCCATGGACAGGAAAAAGGACCTAAAGGATTAAGATTAAACCTTGTTGTAGAGCAAATTATGTGGTCTACGAATTTTTTTTGTGGTTTGAGAATTCAGATTATTAACTATTTTTGACCACGCAGAGTGAGCCTCTGACCAAGCAAAGACAGCTTTGTGATGGAGGTGAATCCATTCTATTTAGGTCACATGGTTTTCTTTATGACATTTGCAGCATCAGTAGCATGGAAAAAAAACATCATTTTTGAAACATACATATTAAAAATAAAAATTGGCTACTACTGAAAGCACTAACACAGTATCAACAGATTCTCTATTTGTCACGTATGAGTTATTTTCCCTTGTTTGAAAAATAATCCAACCAGCTGTTCATTATAAATATCATGCTTTCATGTGCAGGAGGATTGATCACAGCTTCAGTCTCCAAACCTAGGTTATTAACCACTATCTCAAAAACCTGTTAACCATAATTGTACTCCACTTACTGTACCTGCTTTCACCTATTACACACTAAAGAGCACACTGGTACATATTTGAAGCAATACATCTGTAAAGTATATCAATGTTGTTTGTTCATTTATTAGTACAGGTTATAATAATGGTCATTTGAAAGGCTAAGTCTTAATTTTATAAATAGAAAAATCAAATCATGAATTAACTTTATTCTTGTTAGTTTCCCATATTTCCTTTGTTTTGATGCATTACTGTAGACAAGTACACGAATGGGCTGTAGGTCACTACAGGGTTTTGCTAGTGTACCACATTGCAGTAGAGTGAGTGTGTCAACTTGGTATACTGAAGAAAAGTAGCTCTTTGACAGGGTTAGCACAATAAGAGGCAGTAGGGCACTATCTGACAGAGTGCTAAGCTGGGAGACTGTGTGCTATGTACCAGTAGTGCCACAAACGTTTGAGTATATGGATGTATGTTTGGACTAGTATATGAAGGGATAATGCAGGGATAGTGAAAATGGCTTAGTCTCATCTTCCTGCAGGTGTGGTCACAGGACTAGCTCATCCCTAAGCATGGTTAGGTGTTATATAATAGAGGATTGGGTAGCAAGTGGGACTTGGATAAGTTATAGTTGGGTGTAATAAGACAAAAATATCACAGTTAATGTACCAACATTTACTATACTAGCTTATCAAGTATCATATTTTACTATAGTAGGTTATACCAACTTGAGTCACTTAACTGATTTAAAGGTTTGGCTGGGCATGTACTGGAGATAAATGTGACTCATCATATATATGTGTGTGTGCTTGTGTGCGTGCGTGCGTGTGTGTGTGTGTGTATACAGTATACAGACACCAAAGAGAAAGTTCAAAAAGTGTATAATAATAATGTGTTGCGTATGAAGTTGAGGATTTTTATGGACATACACTTGTCTCTAGGTAAGCAAATCTGGTGTTTAAATGCATTTCTTCAATCAAAACATTTGTTGCCAGTGTTTCCAGATTTCAGTCCTAGAATACCCCTGTACTGTGTCTAGTGATTTCACTGTTCCAGCACCTCAATTAACTAATCAAGGGTTTGATCATTGTCTGAGTTGGATCAGTATATTCAAAGGGACAACACTGTAAAGTACCCAGTTGCCCCTTGCCTCAAATGTAGTAGATCAGCCTGTACATGACATATTTATCATTTTAAACTGGGGTTATGAGGCTAATGTAACTATTAAGTGATGTGCACTACCAATAAGCATTGTTCAGACTACATATGTACATTTGAAACTACTTTTATCACTCAGTTGCTTTAAATTGCATTGAGTTAGATAATCATATCAGTAGGCTTGACAGATAATCAGTAGGCTTGTTTATGTGATTTCTGACACTATGAGGCTGTTCACATTTTTCATCAGAATGTTTCATGTGCAGATACCTTGGTCAGGTTCCATTTAAATTTTTTCCCCAGTGTGACCAGATAGTACTTGGTTTGGGGATAAAGCTTTGCATATCCTCCGTCTTGCGTTTACTTGTTTGTCTACTCACCTCACCTACTCAACTACTAGTGGTCAGCTCTCTCCAGACACATTTGTGTTTACATAATGGCATGTGAATACAGAAAACACTTGTGTTAAACATGGTCAAGATCCTTCTCTGACCACCTCTGAATGTGGTTTGAGTGATTCAATCATCCTGGGTGTGTTTACACCAGGCTTTTCATTTGGTTAAGTGAAATCCAAATGTGATCCAATCACCGAAAAAAAGACACCTCTGTGTAGCTTACTGATAGTGCACTGGTGACTTTTTGCTTAACTCCCACCTTAGAAGAGTGCCTATATCATATTCAGCATGACCAAATGGGACCTGAAAAAAGCTGACCATGAAATCGCTGGGTGTGTCTGATGTGGAGATGTCATTTGAATAACAAAGCCTTTGGCATGGTGTTGAATTGTTGGTGTCACAATTCTCTACTGCACTACCAAACGTCTTTCCCACTGAGTCTGCAACACATGCATGGCTGAAAGGAACAGAGAAGAAAGGGGAAATGTTTGGGTTTTTCATTGTTCCAGCGCAGCTTTCCCTGTTGTGTTCAGTAACGTGTTCTGTTTAAAAACCTACAAGGAAGCGATTAGCATCCAAGTTTTAGTGTTTTAGTGAATGCCTTTTTGTTTTGCGACCATACTTTCTGTCCAGAACATAAAAGCTCCCAAGCTACATGTTTGTTTATGTTCAAATCCTCATTACTCCTCCTAGAGAGGAAATTGCTGTTGAACAGTCCATGCGCCCTCCACCCACTAATAGCGTCTACTGTGTGCCACTGTTGAATCCGTTTCTGTGTGTGCGTGTCTGGGTAAAGCTCAGGGGAACGCAGTTGGAGTCCCATAGAAGATTTCTAAAGTACCCTTCTTGGCATAGTAACACCCACAAGCTTACGAACAGAAATGCTGTTTCACCATTTCTCAGACTCCCTCTTCACAAGGTGGATGCTTATGGGTTGTGAATGTGATGTTCTCTGGAAATGAAAAGTGAAAAAGGACTTGAACTTCTGCTTTTCAGGCCACATCAACTCTCAGTGGAGATTGGATGTGGTTGAACGCTTCACTGTCTTTCGATTTGAGTTTGATCTTTTTTTTCCCCTTTCCTTTTCTCGTGTATTTGGCACTTTTGGCCACAATGGCGGTGGATGAAGTGATACTTAGCGCTTGCCGTAGGTTTGTGCCTAGGCTGATGACTGTCTTGAGCTTTTCCAAGGTAAGCGATGAGCACACGGATGCATTGTGAGATCAGGAGTTAGTGGGAACATTTCTGCAGGTGGTTAGAAACACTGTCTCAGGCTCTGTAAGGCTTGCTGGCCAGTCCCTACTAAACTGGCTATAAGGGCTGTAATGATGAATGCATTTCATGATGGGATATCTATGGTTTTTCTAACATCATTTTATATGTTTTTGGTATCCCAGTTAAAAAGTAATGCCAGCCTTTATTTAGGTATTTCTTTTTTTTTTTTTTTTGGTCACTTGGCAAATATTACACATAAAGCGTATATGTTTCAGGTGCATCGCAGCAGAGTGTTTCATTTATTATTGTGGTTATATCTTTTTGTGATATCATAGAGTGCATATCGTAACAACCTAATACAGTATGTGTTTTACAACACCTTTACTGTCTGTATCTCCAGAACCATGGACTTGTTTGTGGATATGCTATAAATATTAGCTTAGATAACTTTTAATGTGTGGATATTGTTGTTACCTGCATGAAATAGTACCTAGATTTTACAGCATTCTACATTGCCTAGCTCTGGGCATTCTTTGTATATTCACTTGCAAATGTTCACTTGGTAAACCAACTGTTTTCTACAGTTTTCCTCTTACCCCATCAATTAGTATTTTTGGAAACTATTTGGAAAGTATTTTTCTCTCACCTGTATCAAGCTCAAACAGAATTGTTCATGTGGTTTCTGACAAAGTATGGCATAGCTAACAAGTAATGAAAATGTAGACCTCACTATTTAGTACGAGGCAAACCAAAGCATAAAGGTTCCACTAGCCTCATAGCTCCAGTTTAAAAAGCTAACTTCAGATTCCAAACATGACTATGTTTGGGGTAATGGGAATATTTGAGCCATTACTTTATGGGACATTCTCCCTACTTTCAGTATTTTCTTAAAGTTTGCTTTATTTCCAAACATATTCGTACACCCTTTGTAATTGGTGATTTTAGCTTCCATAAGCTATACCTATTGCCGATATACTGTAGTATAATCTCCATAGAAGAACATTGCCAATAGAATGTGATGATTCATATGAGCCTAAGGTCACTATGCCCAAAGCCAAGCGTCCCAGCATTGTGCTGTGGAATAGTGGAACTGTGTTGGAACAATACAAAACTAATCATCCAACGTCAGTACCTGACCTCACTAATGCTCTTGGGGGTGCCATCAGATCCTCACTCTTCCAGCAGTGTAAAGGCTTCCCAGGAGAGCATATTCTGTTACTGCAGCAAAGGGGGACAAACTTCTCTTTTAATACCTTGGATTTCAAAAGATGATGGATAAGTAGCTGCCTACAAACGTTTGGACATTTGGTGTATCAGTTTATTCTAGTTAACTAGTGTGTATTAATATATCCATATACTGTATGTTTACAGTGCTGATTTATGTAAGCCTATTTAGGTCAAGTCTTCTAGTCAGGTGCTTGGTTAAAATGACTTTGCGCTTGGATGGCATGCCACACACATGCTAGGATAGGGCTGTGCATAGCAGAAAGTTCATCCCTCCACTCCGCACTGTTTGGATCTCAGCTTCCTGTCCCCTGAGAGCACCCTGACTTTGGAAAACACGTGAGCTGGACTTTTCCCCATTTTGTGGAGGCCTGATGATGTGATATGGCTACAGTACTTTTGCTCTGACCAGCTACACTTATTGAATGTTTGGGAGAAGGGGTGTTAAAGAACAGACTTCAAAGCATTTCCTGAAAATGATTTCTTTAGGAGTAGCCCACTAAAATAAGGACATTTTAAGCATTTCTTCAGACACATTTGTTTGTTCAATCGAACGCACAGTTGTAGGTGTCCAATCCTGCATTTCTGCTCAAAATAGCCATTAACTACAAGTGATACAAGTGAAGTTTTTCAGTATTTAATGTGTCCGACCCTCTGTTCTTTAAGTAAGCTGGAAGGTCAGTTTTCCAGAGGAATCTGAGTTCATTTTTTTACACCTCCAAAGTTCAGTCTTAGAACTCATGATACAAGTCATAATCTTACAAGTCTTAACACATTCAGTGAAGTTGAGCCATGGACTATGTGATAGCCAGACCGTTGTTTGAGAATAGTAGCACCTTCAAAACCTGTTTGTTTTAGCTTATTTACTTTGTCTTCCCTTATGCAGTGTAAGTGGACTATCCTTATATCTAATCTCATCATAAATGTGTTCTGAAAAAATAAGAACTTGTACTTTTGGCCAATTTGGCTGAAAATGAAAGAAGTCTCTTTTTTACTTTTTTCGCATATGATGTACATTTTTTGTTGCTGTAGCCTTAGCTTTATCTTTCTAGATAGCTAGTAACGTTCATACACAAGAATGCAGCTGAAAGTACCTAATAGTGTAGGTAAATCAGACAGAAAACAGTGTAAATAGATGTACATGGCAAAAAACAGATAAACAGTCAAAGCCATATGGATTTTTCACTGTATAGCTACAGTGTTGCTATCCTGGGAATAAGCTTTTTACAGTTTTGGTCTACATCCTGACTGTTTTAAATCCCATCCAGACCCCTGACTCTGTTTGGACTGTGAGTTGCAGGTTTACTTGTAGTGAGTTGAGAGTGTGAGCTGAACAGAGGCTGGACTGTGTCTGAGTCTACACTCTGGAGGGATATCTGATTTCCTTCTATCTCTTTTGTTGCTGCTGAATAAAGGGGAAGGCTCAGGCTGGGATGTGGTCGCTTTGCCGTTTTGTCCTGCCCAGGTTTCCATAGTCTTTTGTTTGAGTTGATGACGGGAATGCCTCAGAGAGCGGTAACTGTGCTGAGGCCATGAAACTGCCAGTGTGTTTGATGTTACACAAGGGCCACGTTAGAGGCTCTTTATTCTTCTTTTCTTTCCGTAAGCCTTGGATTTCTAGGTTTAGACGATGCAGGTACGTTTCAGAAGCAGCTGACTAAGATGAGACTTCATTTTCATTTTGTGAACTCCTGTTAGTAACAGGTCTGACAAGTCCATCCTGGCAAGTAGCCTGGATGACAAGTCTCAGTGCCCTTTCACAGTGCTAAAAGCGTTGCTTGGTACACCACGTACAAAGAGATGTTCATGCTACCATTTAATGATGGTCTCCGTGCTAAGGTGCTTTTGAGAAACTGACTGTTGGACGTCAATGAGTACTCTCTGATGCAGTTTTCATTCTATGCTGCAGAAGCAGAAGCTGCTGTTAAAGGAATAGTTAAGCAAAATAACACATTTTTGGAATTTTCTTGTCCCCAAATGTATTCAGTCAGACATTTGGTATCTATACTTTGTTTAGGTTTGCATTAGAAAAATGTAAACAAATGTAAACTTCCTGCATGCAGGAAAACTGTAAATAAAGCATTTTTCTCCAAAAAGTGGGGGATGGAATACAGGATCTGGCATAACTGATGCACGGGCCACATTGTATGTTGGATTTATCTCTAATTTACTGAATTTTATCCAATGAACAACAATTGTGTTTTAAAAAGTGTGTTCTCTGTAGATGTGTCCACTTATTTTCAGTTAGAAAATCAACAAAACAAAATCGAACTGAGGCGCTCAAACTTACGACTGCTTATGCATACCTCATTTTTATTAGCTGCTTTAGGTATCATGTCAATATTCATTAGCTACAGTGTGTGATTTTCTACATGTGCCTCATGGCTCAAGTACAAAACTGGTATTTTGAAATGTTTAACCTGTATGTGTTTGTGCTCTCAATACAGTTGTCAATTTGCGAGCATGCTAACCTGAATTCTGTCTCTTTTCTGAAGCCAGAGAATGAGAACCCCACCACAGCGGTGTATGCAAACGTCACTGACCTGAAGAAGACCACTCGCTCAGCTCCCTCTTCCTCGTCTACCTGCTCTTCCCCCGGCCTCTCCCTCAGTCCTGCTCCAGACTCGGCCACGCCCCCCACCGGCTGGGAGGTGCATACTGACCAGGACAGCGGCAAGGCTTTCTATTATCATCCTGCAACACAGCAGCGCAGCTGGGCAGACCCTCGGAGCCCCCCTCCCGCAGGCATGGAGACCTCAGCCGTGCCAGCCCCCACGTCCACCTCTCCGGCTGTCCCGCAAAGCTCCGACTGGGAGCAGTTGCTAGATGAGTCTACAGGCAGGCACTACTACTACAACCACATTCTCAAGCAGACCGCATGGGTAGCGCCAGAGCCTCAGGCAGATGGGCCGGTAAGATGTTCCAGCTGGGGTGGGCTCTTCACGTGTGGGCTCTTCAAACTATCAAATGCTAAGAAAAATACAGAATCTGTGATAAGAGGCTGGTATACCATGGTGCCGATACAAGTTTAATGTATCATCTAAAAACTTATGATACAAGTTTAATGTATCATCTGTGTAAGTATTGTGATTAGAATACCAGGATGCCTCAATTACACTGTACCTCTGACTCAGTTCAGCTTTTTCACCACACCAGATGGGAAAATTAGCTCTTGTTCTTTTTGAACTGGGGCTCTCAAACTTACAACTGTTCATGCATACCTCATTTTTATTAGCTGCTTTAGGTATCATGTCAATATTCATTAGCTACAGTGCGTGAATTTCTACATGTGCCTCATGGCTCAAGTACAAAACTGGTATTTTGAAATGTTTTACCTGTATTATAGCCAAATGCTAAGAAAAATACAGAATCTGTGATAAGAGGCTGGTATACCATGGTGCAAATACAAGTTTAATGTATCATCTAAAAACTTATGATACAAGTTTAATGTATCATCTGTGTAAGTATTGTGATTAGAATACCAGGATGCCTCAATTACACTGTACCTCTGACTCAGTTCAGCTCTTTCACCACACCAGATGGGAAAATTAGCTCTTGGTTTTTTTGTTTTTTTTGTTTTTTTTGTTTGTTTTCTGATTAAATAGTTTTACAGCAGGTTTAAAACATGACCAGGCAAACGCTACATTAGTACAGTGTAGGAGATTGCTGCAACTACAGCAAAAAGATTATGTTTTTTAATGATTATTATTATTCTTATTTTTTTTTTTTAGTAGTTAGAAAAATGTAGAAGGTGGGAGTGTTTCTGTACGTGTAAGTTTACACTTGACTCACAAGTTAGGAAAAAAAGAGGCATGGCATAAGACGCAGCTCTAGCACAGCCAGTGTAAACAAGTGAAACATAGATTTAAATTAATAGGAATGTTTTGTTCTGAGTGATTTTGCAAGCAAGTGAGCGTTCAAGTAGTCACTAGAAAAAGTCTGGGACGAATTTGAAGCCTATAATATACTAGTGAGTAAAGGTTCCATCAGGCAACAAAGTGCTTTTTGGCTGGAGCTAGTAAAGTCATCATCTTTGAGTATGCAATATAACTATACAGAATCAGCTGGCAGGACTATTTTCTCTGCTATCCAAACTTTTAGCTCTTAAAAATCAGTATTCTGTCGGACAAAACATTCATATCATTCATGTAGGCGGCAGTAACGGTTAACTCTGTGGTCCCCCTTCTCTTTTTTAAGCCTCCTTTGCCTGAGGAGGACTACCCTACAAATGATCATGGGCCTCAGGAGACCAAAGACCCTCACCTGCCCCAGGTCAAACTGACAGTTCTGCCTCGGGTCACCCTGAGCCCAGAGACCCCCATACCTGCGGGCTGGACCTGCTCCACAGAGCCTGGTGGAAAAACTGTCTTTACCAGCGAGCACACACACCAGCAGGTAAACGTGGTTGTCTATGAACTGTAGACGTGCGCACCAACAAAGAAACAACCGAATCACCTTCCGAAATCATAGGACTTCAGATATGCTAAAACTGACACTTGACAGTCAGTGTGGAGGGGGTGTTAGTGAAGACTGAAGTTATATCATTAATATCATATAATCGTGATTTTCTAGAGCCAGTCATATTTTTTTTCTTTTTACTACATTTAGTTTAAGATATGTTATCGAATCTGTTTAAATGGGAAAGAAACTTGCATCAATAATATTTAGTAGACCATGACGCTGCCTGTCAAGTCATTAAAATTTTCAACATCCACAAACTTCAACAAAACATCTTCTCACGACCCTGTTCATGTTTGTGGGGTGTCTGTGGATAGTCTCCTTCATTTTATTGTGCTTGCTCAAAGTCAGTCAACAGAGCATTCTAAACCGATTGAATGGCGCCATCTGTTGGTCATTTCAGGTATTACTGTCAGACCTGACGGCACAATGTTTACCACACTGAATGAGTCAGTTTTGTCTGGTGTATTGTGTTTTTAAGGTAGAGTAGCTCCTGTAATACTGTTACTCCATTTTACAGTGGATCCAATCGAAGGATAACAACGGCAAGGCGTATTACTATTTAAAAGATGGCTCCAAGTCTCAGTGGACCCTTCCAGAGGTTCGTGTGCATGCTTCATAAGCCATTCATGTTCAAAATTCAACAGACAGTTTTTTTTAGTCCTAGTGGAGTCATAGTGTTTTTATTATCTTCATTGTTATGCTCAGTGTTTATCTGAACAGTGACACTTTGCAGTTATACTGTTACTTGGTCTGCCATTTCAGAGATTTGTTGCCCTTCAGTATGTTTTTTTTTTTCTTCTATTATGAGCTAAACTCCTATGACTAAGTTCATAAACTCTGTAAACTCTGACTGAAGGCTCCGGCCCCGTCTGGACATCCACCCCTGGGGAACGGCGTGGAGCCGGACGGAGTCCCCATTCTGAAGAACTGGAGACACACCATGTTCAACACATCACATGAGGATATGGTGAGCAAGTAACCTCCAGACACATCAAAATGGAGTTAACAGTTCAACATATTTTTTCAATTAGCACTTTGATGGAAGCAAGTAAGGAAAAAACGTTGTGGAAAAAAACTAAAAGCTGAGATTCTCTACTTTTTTTGGCAGCTGCTTATTTAAATTTCTCTTCCACCCTAAATGGTGCTTCAGTTACATTCTGAAGCCAGTACACCAATTTAGTAACTGCTGCATCTCTTAAGGAGGACTGGAAATGTCAAATAAGAAGCTGGCAAAAATTAAGCAAAAAAACCTCTGCCTGTCAAAAAGAGGAACAAAGTCCGAACTGTAGTTTTTCAAAAAATTCTGATTACAGTGGTGATTTTATCAGTACATCACTCAGAGTTTCCCTCGATCACTACTCATTAGCCTACAGGTGAAATGAACTGAACTTTCACCACATCACTGTGATCTGTAGCTACTTAAAATTGGGTAAATGACATTGGTTTAATCGGTGTCCTTCTTATTACCTACTCTTGCGGCTGTATTGATTAAAATAAAGTTGAGGAGAGTTGGGGAAAACTCTATTTTTGCAGATGCCCCATCTTTAATAAGTGCTGGCTCGTTGCTATCTTTGGAAACCTTTTTCACCTGTTTTTTGTTATTTAATTTGCCACATGCTCTGGGGGGGCCTTTAAGCCATGAAAGTAGCCAGTCACAGGTTGACTCCATTCCCTGACTCCTCCTTCCACCCTTTCACATCCAGTAGGATTGTGATTTGCACTTCATTAGGTGCCTGAATGGAATTGTCTCATTATAAAATACATAAATATTAAAAAGATAAAAAGATCGCAAAGTTATAGAAACAAACCTGTTTTTTTGAAAATGTAGTGAGTGAAAGTACAGACTTTGCCATCTCTGTATTTGTCTCTTTTGTAAACTGAAGTGAGTAAAAATAAAAAAAGTATTCTGTGACAGAAATACTCAAGTAAAGTAGATAGATACTTAAGTACAGTAGCAAAGTTCTTGTAGTTCATTGCTCGACACCTCTGGATTTGTCTATATTTAATAACTTTAGTATGTTTGAGTTTTACTACAGTTTACTCTTGAGATACTCTTCAGATGTGACTTAAGCTTTAGCAGATTGCTTGAAGATCTAGACAGATCAAGAAGTGCTATAGAGATCACAAAAACTCTACACAGTCACATGGGCAGAATGAAACTTCTGACCTGGTGAAGTCGTGAGGCATTTCCATCACCTCACTTCTCTGCCCTTCTGATGTCCTTACAGAAATTTTTCCCAAGCCACAGGAGGATTGCTTCTGATTATGCTAGCGATGCATCAAGCACAGGAAATTCACCAGAGATTCATAATCAGGCAAGCAGCACCATCTTTTTTCCATCCATTCACCATGGCATGATGCAACTTCATCAACTTATCAAACTCAGTTCATCGCCATCATTCTGTCCACAGTAATATTCATTATCAACATTAAGAACCATACTCTTATTTATTTTACACAAGCTCAAAGCGAACTTTGTTGAGATTTTTTTTTTGAGAGTGTTGCAAAACTGTTTTGTTTTCCCTCAAAGGAAGACAAGTTGAGACCAAGGAGGAACCTGTCCAACCCAGACGCACACCATCACCATCATGTGCGTGCAGGTCTACAGGCCTGAGCATGGACTTAGAATAGAATGGCCACACTTTTGATTATATGGGCCTGATTGTCTAGATGTTCATATAGTGTCTTAAGGGTTTATGGGCAAGTGGGTTTTTAATGCTCAGATTAACAATACTAACACATGTCGTACACTAGCTCATATGCTTGTCATTAACCACTTTATGATACACTCACACTTACAAGTAACCACAGTAATGATGGTGGAATACCTCGAATATTTCCAAATGGAGCCTTTTATAGTTTCATTTGGGACCCAAAAACTATTCTATTGGAAATGGCAATTCTTTTTGAACAGGAAAGATCTGAAGGCGTTCTACCATTGTTACACAACCCTCTTTATTGGCATATTTTGTGTTTTAGAGTGTTTTAGATGGATGTGTGTCATCAGCTTTGTGCTTTACTAAAATGTTCTTTCCTGTGCTTAATCTAACATAGTAAATGTCACTGGGAATACCACTAAACTTCCATTTTAAATTTGATTACTTGGTTAATTGCTATTTTTCCTAAAAACTGTGGAGAGTAAGTAAAAAGAAAGGTTGGCATTGTCATTCACCACAGTGTCAACATAGTTTGAATTGGATGTAACTAGCTCAAAGTTAGTCTGACACTTTCTATCTGTGGGATGTGTTCATATTGCTTTTTTATTTAAGCAACCAAAAGCATATGCATTAATCAAGTAATCATATTTGTATTTAAAAAAAACATCCTTCTCCAGGCTGTTTTTTCCGTTTTGATCTCTGATAAGTAAGTATAGCACTTCCCATTAAAATAACAAAAACAGAAGTTGTTTTTTCTGATATAGCACTGTGCAAAAGTTTGGCAGTGAGGGTATTTTTGCCTGTTCTGCTTTTGAAAAAAAGGTATTAATATATCAGTTTTAGTTTTTGACTTTTTTCCAGCAGCAGTCCTGATTTAATTTAATGAAGAACTGTGTGAGGTCTCTGGTTTCCTGAATAAAGTTTTGCAAATAGTTTTGGTAGCACACTGGCACACATAAAATAAGAATGTGTTGTTTTATTTTTTATTGATATTCTAGTTTTAGTGTTCATTTTTTAAATAACAGTTTACTGCCCAAATAAACTTGATTTACGTGCCAGGCCTACTTTTGCACAGTACTGTATATTCTAGAAAACCCTTCTAGTGCTTTATTTTCCATCTCCCCGGTTTCAGGCATCAGTGCTGGAGAAGGCTGGCATTCTCAACAAGACCAAGGTGGTAGAAAATGGAAAGAAACTGAGGTATGTTAAACCTGTCTATAATAGTAATTTTCATCTTACGTGGTAGTAAATTAGTGACGTATAAGAATGGATTTAAATGAGCTTTTCTGAGGATTATGTGTTATTGTCAGTAGCTCTAGAACATTTTTTATTTACAGAGAAAAGGGTTTATAGTAATTGCATAGTGCTAAATGTTAAAAGATGCCATTATCATACTTTTAAGTTTTATTTTATTTTTAACAAGGATTCTATTTTTAAGCTTATATTTGCAAATGTGGAAAAAAAATATATGTTATATATGTTTAGTTAACAGAATTTATTTTCCTAGTGGACCAATAGTAAGTGATCCTTGCGCAATGTAAAGAGCAAGTGGTGATACTCAAGTACAATACGAATTATGGAGAAAAAGGCAAAAAATAACAGAAATGAAGTATTGCCTTGACAGCCCATATACTGTATATCAGCATACTCGGTTTTGTCATAGGCTTTTTAAAATCTTGCCCTGTTTTGCTGGTGCATGTTGTTCCATCATGTTAAGATTAACAAAATGTGTTGATACATAGGAAAATATATTTTAATACATTGTGATTTTATATTTTTGCCATATGGCCCAACATAAGACAGGCTTAAGGTGTAATAAAAAGGAGGTTCTTTATTTTTTGCATTTTGTTCACAGGAAGAATTGGACACAGTCATGGACCGTCCTTCATGGAGGCATTCTCACTTTCCACAAAGACCCCAAATCTGCACCTGGTGGAAATGTGGTAAAATGACTCACTGCATTTTTGGCTTAGTAGGAGTTCTGTGTTCCATACATGACTCAACACTTTGAGATAAGCATTGCATTATGCATGTTTTTGGGAAACGCAGCCGGGTTCTCAAGTCATTTCTCACTGGTTATTACAGGCGAAGACCAATCAGATTGTCCCAGAGTACACTGTGGAGCTGAAGGGTGCCACGGTCTGCTGGGCGTCTAAAGAGAAGTCCAGCAAGAAGAACGTTCTAGAGGTACACTGTACAAGCAAATGTCTGTGATAGATGAATAGATGGATAAATGGATATTTTACTGTGGTTTTGGCACTATGAAAGCTAATTATCTGTTGGGCTAAATTTGTTCTTAGAATTTGTCATTAATTCATAAAAAACAAAAGCTTTGAGTGGAAAAATTTAGCATCTTGAAGGTTTAGTATTACTAGTATTGTGTGTAATGTAGTTCTTGTTCTCCCTGCAGCTGAAAACTCGCCATGGCTTAGAGTATTTGATACAGTATGACACTGACAGCATCATCCATGACTGGTATAAGATCATCCAGGACACCATCAAGCATCTGGTGAGTGAGCGACCTCTTGTGGCCAACATTCAGGGTTGGCCAAAATACTTGGAAAGAGTAATGGCTGGATATGGAATACAGTCTTAAAAGTATTCCCCAACATTACATAAAAAGTAGCTTTTTCAGAGTACATTAAGAATACATTGATTGCACTTGGGAAAACTCTGCTGTATTTTCTTTTATTACTTTATGCTGTTTCTTCTACTTGTCAGCAGTTTGGTTCATGTAATGTTCTGATAATGTTTCATGATAAATTATTCAAATTAATGCAAAAAATTATTACAAAATTCTCATTGTTATTTTGGCTCTCATTGACTACTTTAGTCTTCGGTTGCTTCCATAAATCCACTGCCCTTTATGACTTAACCAACAGTTCGACCAGAGACCACCCTCATTTTATTAAATTTACAGGCAAAACAGCCATTAGTAGGAGTGTCGTTTATCAGGAGATATTTCCAAGTTTCCAAAGCTGGACTGGAAAACAGGACCTCTAACAACTATGCAAAACCTGACAGGCCAAAACTGTCCCTATCAGATCAACAGTACTTAAAACTTTCATCTTTGACAGACATCAATGGGTGTTTCCATCCATCCTTCCACTGAGAAGACATCTAACCCTGTGGGTCTGAATGGATGTGTAGCTGTCAAGAGGCTGTTACAGAGAAAGGAAAATAGACAAAAAAGACGGTTTGCAAAAAAAACAAAAAAAATTCTCAAAACAGTGGACTAACCACTCTGGAATCCATCATCAGTGTCTGGCATTACTTACATTATCAGAAGCAAAAAATACAACCAACAACGTCTTTGTAAAACTGATTGCAAGTCTCTTTAAAAGAATGACAGCTGCTGTTGCCTGCACCCTTTAAGTTAAATACATGAAGTGTGGTCTCTGACATTACTGTATATCAGAGTGCACTTTTTGTGTGGTAGATATACATGCCTAAGTTGGGGCAAAAAAAAAGGAAAAAGCAAAAAGTATTGATCATTGCTTTCTTAAAAATAACTGCTAATTGAATGTTTATAGGATCATGAACATTACTCAGAGGAAGAGGAAGATGAGGTAATGGAAAAATCCCCACAGCCTGTAGAGCGGAAGAGCACCGGTGAGTAAGACACACGGATACATTTGTACTTTCTAAACACAAAAGCAAACATACTCGAATACACGTAAAGTAATGGAACTGGACATAAATAGTTGTAGTAAATGTAGATTCCCTATTGCAAACAGTGTAAGTCTAGGACTGGTCTTAATCTTAATTCAAAGATCAAGCATTTATCTTTGGTGTTTCATCACCCAGCTGTGAGGCAGAGTTCCACAGCCGCTGCAGACACAGAGCAGGGCCGCGTTCGCACAAAGCTGCGCAAGTTCCTCCAGAGACGACCCACACTGCAGTCTGTCAAAGACAAGGGCTACATCAAAGGTGAGTATGTGATACATTACTTTACTGATGTTATTTTGCCTCCAGTTAACCAAGAATGAATAACAGCACAACTGACTTTTAAGCGGTCTATTAGAATTAGTTTTAAAAGCCCCGTGGAACTAAAATCTCTTTTTCCTTACCAAGTAGGTTAATCTCACTTATTGGGCACACAATATTCATGCACAAATTATATCTAAATAACTTTCCATTGTACAGTCAATTGGCAGCGCTAATCATGTATTGTCGCACCGACACGTATTTTAACCTCAGTGTTTCCCTGAGGCCTGCTCCTCCGTGCCTGTGTATAGGTTGGAGGAACTACAAAACTGAAAACAACAAACAAAACTTTGCAGGCATAGGTTGAGCTAGCAAGACCGCCCGATCATGCATTCATTTGGTCAAACAGCCTCTCCAGTGTTCACTGGATGCACACCCAGCAGTAAAGTGAATCAGAACCTCACCTTCTTTAAAAAGCTGGATTAAGTTTTTAGAGGGTCATGCTTACCAGCAAGATCTACAGCACCACCCCACCACCTTTTTCACTCATTGAATCAGTGACATTAACAGCCTGGAAGTGTTTTGAGTGTGTTCTCAGGACTCACACGTTCATCAAAACATTAGCACCACACCCAGACAGTTCTCAGATAGGTCTGATGAGCGATTTTATGCCATGTTTTATTATATTTGTATGTTGTTTTTTGACAAACTTTTCTGGATGTTTAATATGACACTCAATTTTAGTATCATACAAACATTTTAAACGTTTTAAACTGTGTTCCCTGTGACTTTAAAAGTTGTTTATCGGGTCAGCAAGATACTAATACATTACTCTTCGTCTTTTTCTCTTAGACATTGTCTTTGGCTGCCACTTGGACACGCTGTGTCATCGGGAGAACGCCACAGTCCCCAAATTTGTGGAGAAATGTATAAAGGCCGTGGAGAAAAGAGGTAGGCTGCTGTGACCTTGGTCTGAATTGAGTCCTCTCCTTTGCCTTTGAATACTCCTGTGCAGACCGTTAGGGTAGCTAATCTTAGATCATGATTAGGTAAGATGAACCAGTAAGAGAGGGAGATGCTTATTGCCCATGTTAATAAACATTACTATTAATAGTGGCCTGTGTGCTTTAACTCTGAGCAGGTTTAAACGTTGACGGCATCTACAGAGTGAGCGGAAATCTGGCAGTCATCCAGAAACTTCGGCACAAAGCCGACCACGGTAAACAAGAACACATTTGCGTGTTGCCAATATACATGGAATTCATCCTACCTAACACAGGGACATATTTAATCCATCTTCAAACCGCTCCGTAATGTCTTGTTTGGTGTCTGTGTTTTAGAGGAGGATCTAGATCTGGATGATGGGCAGTGGGAAGAAATTCATGTGATCACTGGAGCGCTGAAGCTCTTCTTCAGAGAGCTTCCAGAGCCTCTTTTCCCTTTTAGCTTCTTTGACAAGTTCATCGCCGCCATCAGTGAGTGAACCAGGAATGCAGTTTCTTCAGGATGCACTGTGAATGAGAGGGGGGAAAAAGCAGTGTAGATTACATTACATAGGAGAGAATTTTATTGTTCTCTGTAGTGCAAATATATTTGCCTTCTCCTTATATGCAAATACAGAGTAGCCTACCTAAAATAAATAAACACACATTTACAAAGCTATCACTTACACAGGTCAGTAATCCAGCATGTAAAGTTGGGCACACCTGATGTATGTATGTTGAATGTATGTTTTACATAATCGTAATCATGATCTAAAATTGAAATGCATTTGAATGACAAACATAAACATATGCCTAAATGTTAATTAATTTCCAAACAAACATTTCCAATGTTTCAAAATGCAAAAGAGAGGCTACTTTGCTTCTAAACATTGGAAAATTGTGGTAAATAACAAAGAACATCCCTTTCATGTCTACTGTAAATATCTGGCAAACATGCAGTGTATGAATTCTTATGCATTTTTTGTATGTTTTATTTTTTTCCCCCCCTTCAGAAATCACTGACTATAACCAGAAGGTTTCTTACATGCAGGACTTGGTGAGATCATTGCCTTTACCCAATCACAACACCATGGAAGTGCTTTTTAAGCACTTACGCAAGTAAGCCAATTCTGCTAAAACTATAATCTAACTGAATTATGAGTGGTCTGTGTTACGTGGCATCATTATTTTCTCTATAATATCCAAAGCCCTACCAAAGTTTCCATAAACACCTAAGGTCTTACAATGTGCCGTTTAGTGAGCTCTGTAATTATTACCCTTGGTAAAGATTGGTGAAATATGTCTTTGTGGGTAATTCAATTTAATATTCAAAAAGATAGAAGTCTGACCTTTTAGTGAAATAAATATAAAAAAGTTTCAGTAAACTGTCAAAAGCGGTCATTGAACCATTTTAGATGAACCGTTTAGATTTGTATTATGCTTCATATCGTTGTCATATTGGATGATCCAACCACAACTCGGGTGTTTGTTAGCAAAAAGCTTTATTTATGTCTCATGTGACCATAGAACCTTGTTCCATTTAAACTCCCAGTAATGTGTAAGTGAACCATAGTTGTTTACATTTGTTCTGGCCTGCTTTCTAAGGAGTTTGTTGTCATGGAGGTGCTATCTAATTGTAATTTTGAACCTCAAAATGCTACCATCTTCCCCAAACCTCCAAACATGATTGCTGGAGAAATTTTAGTGTCTCTAACCATCTTCTTTACTATGAGTGGGTGCACAGTAAACTTCAGGCACATTCACTACATCCCTAGTTGTTTAAAATTTCTTGTCCTAACAGTGCATGTGGGCATTTTTAGACATTTTTAGCCTTTTCTCGCAGGCATTGTGTGACCTATTAAGGCCAATCAGTTTTGTAATTATGCTAATGCTTTATATTTATGCTAATCTTTACCAAAGTAATTATGGAACTGACTGCATGTGCTCTTTTCCTGACCTGTTCCTCTGTTCTACAGGGTGATTGAACATGGGGAGTCGAACCGTATGTCTACCCAGAGTATGGCCATAGTGTTTGGTCCCACCCTGCTCCGGCCTGAGGAGGAGTCAGGCAACATTACAGTCTACATGGTCTTCCAAAACCAGATTGTGGAGCTCATCCTCAACGAGTTCAATGAAGTCTTCCGCCCCAGATGAGCCACTCAACCTGAGTCTCGTATCAGCAATCCCTGATGCCAAAGCTTGACCCTAGGAATCTGAAACGGATGACCACTGCAGTGTTCAGGCATCACAAAATAGCCATATTTACAGCTTTGTCTAATGGTACTTGGGGAATGCGGACAAATACAGAACACTGGTCAATCACAGAGACATCTGTTTCAGAATGAATCATCTGTTTGAGAATGGTTAGTGCAGAACTGGGCTTGGCCACAATATCAACAGATCACTTGATAATTGTGCACTGTGAGCTTTACGACCAGGCACAATGTGGAACAAACATAACTAATTATGGTCAATAATAACACAGGCCGATTTAACGTCAATATTTAACACAAAAGATTCATTAACACCTGAATAATTTATTGCAAGGCACAAAACGATATTTTGTCCATATCATGCAGCTCTAATAAGTATTACAGCTAACTCGCAGGTTATTGTGTAGCGTCTCCAACACTTATATCTCCAACGTTTTTTATTCCAAAGTCAAATAGCTTTTTGGCATGACTGGTCTGATGTGAACCAACCAGTCACAATTTTGCATTTGTCCATACCGTGACGTCACCAGATTACAGCAACTTTGCTTTGTGTCCAAGCATTTAGTGTTTACAGAGCCTGCATGGGATTGAGAAGCTAGCAACCAGAATGTGGACAATCAGGCTAGAGACATTTTACTCCACAGAGGCATCATGCTAGAAGCTAGAGGCTGTGGGGATGGACCATGGATACACACCACTGGTTTTTACTTGGCCTGGATTGGCTACTCTATGCATTAACAACTCTATAAAACTTCAATTTGACTTCTATTCTGGCCTATCAGCTCTGTGATGGGGTGAGAGTATTTTCATCCGCCACTACGTGGCTGAGCAAGCCTGAAGAGTCTTCAGTGGGAACAAACTACTGGATTGTTCATTTCTGTATGGCGCATTGGGCACAATTTATTTGCCACAACATATTGTGAGCGTTGAAGGCTGATACTGTTCTTGTTATCTAATCTATCCAAGTAGGTGCCTGCTGGTAGGTGACTCAGGGGAGCCATTCTGATCTGGCATTCAGTCATGAAATGCTGCAAGAATGTCATCATCGTCATCATCATCATCATCATAAATGTGCGCTCAAAACTCCTATGTAGTTGTATGCAAAAGTTTGGGGGCTCGTTGGATTTGTGTTTTGTTGACTTTCTAGGTGAAACTAAGTAATTCTCGTCAGGATTACCACAAACACTGTTTATTTGCTGAAGTTAACGTATTGGAAAACAAATAAAACAAAAAATTTACTTGTGTTGTGGCATATTTTTATATACTTAATTTGCAAACAAAAATGGCATATTTGAATTTGTTCCTTGTAGAGAATGTGTTTATTTTCACTTAGAATTCTCATGACTTTTGCATATGACTATGAGTAGAGAAAACGTGCTGTAGCACATGCAGTTGCACTTATCTTCACTGACTGGTCATCTGCAGAGATGTTTGCCATACCTATATTATCATATGTCAGTATCCAGGCTGTTTTCCGCTGCCTTACCTCGCCAAGAAGTTCTCTAATGATCAAATAGTCACGTTGGCTGTCATGACATAATGTGCCTATTAATGTAAGTTCTTACATATGTATGTATGAATCTGTACAGAACATAAAAATGAAAGGCAGTGCCTGCTGCATGAAGCATTATAAATATGATAACTATGGAAATAGACCAAAAAGTGACCAATAGTCAAAACCCTGTTTGGGGATTGCCATTCTAAATGTTTTACCTGCAGCTGAATATAACGCAGAACCTTGGTCAAACACAGTATATGAACATTTGTATTACTGTATAATATGGTTTAATGTTAAATATATATCCATAGATTTGTACATATCTTGATGTTTATATGAAAGGTTATACATTTCATATATAAAGGCTCTGTAAATAGACAACAGTAGATTTGCTTTACAAAAAAAAATATTCTTCAAGTTAATAATTTAATGTTATTCAAGCGTTTACTGTGGTTTTAACACTGGCGATCAGTTCTGATAAGAAATCCTCACTTTTCTACATCTAAAGATGTTAAGTGAATTTTCTGTATAATGTGAACGCAAACAGGAGTCCTATGTAGAACATTTTAGCCAGAACAATATTATTGCACTCATTCTCCTTGACGATGGCTGGAGTCATTAGGTTGGACCTGTTCCCTCACTGTTGCCTGTTCCCTCCCTCATTTTACTACAAAAATGGACTGTGACCAACACATTGTAACTAAACGTTGATCCAGTCAGTACATGACCTTTATTACCTCTGTTCAATCTGTTTCACTTTCAATAAACTGAGTTTATTAAGCTAATAAGTATCTAATGAAGTGATTGTGGCAGAGAGACTATTATAGTGAACCAGTTGCTGAAAACAACTGAAGGAAATAAGAAACTGAAAACTTTGTGTGTGTGACAGCTGGGGAATAAAATACCAAAGAATATCTCTTTAAAGAGCATCTCTGGTATCCCATGTCCTCCCTCCTGACAGGAATCCTTAAGGTCATCCTCCTAATCCACAGACTACCAGTGTGGTTTTCATTCCAATCAAGCAGCTAATTTTACTTGTTTAATTTGCTTGTTTAATCAGGCCTTGGTCTTCCACCAATTGCTTTGTTATTGTAAAATTCCTTTGCTTGGCTGGAATGTAACAAAAAGGTTACATTTTTTCAAATGCCGATCATGAAAACTGGCCAATCAGCAATTATTGTTCTCTGTGGATTCTTGGTAAATGTAGCTAAGCACAATTATAAAGAGACAGGGGAACTGAACAATCACGTATTGATCTCCAAACGATGGGACCAATATTGTGAGGGGGAAAAAAGCCTCTGTAAACTTTCTGGCACTCCTAGGTACATCACTCACTGTGTATACGGTTGTCAGACTAATTAGGGGACTGTTTGAAATGGGAAACAGCAGCAGCAGCTCTACCTGCCTCACTACTGAAAGGGTTGCTGAGAACCTGCCACAAGGGATACCATGTTCTAATATGTCCGTCACAAACTTCAAATAAAACATGGAATGTCTTTTAGATGCTTAGAGTTGAGATTTAATGTAGAATGGCAAAAAAATGTTCATGCAAACAGACTTTAGCTTAACAAATGGTAATGTTAATGCTACAGCGTGCAAAGCCATATAAAACAATTACATGCTTCCAACTTTGTGGTAACAATTCAGGGAATGCCCTTTCCTGGTCCTGCATGGTTTGATGATTTTGATATTGAGGAACTTAAGTGGCTTGCACTTGCTAGTCCTGACCTCAGCTCTACTGAACACCTTTGAGATTAATTATTACATTATTTGCAAGCCCTGGAGTCTGGTACAAAATAAGCCAAACAAATGCTGATTGAATGGGCACAAATTCCCAAGAACGCATTTCAAAATCTTGTGTCGAGCTGTGGCAGTATGTGTCCACATACTGTAGCTAGTACAGCTAACTAGCCAGTTACCAATTAAGCTAGATGTTTGGGTATATGGCAAATACCAAGCCACCCAGTGTGAATAATTTGAATATGTAACTACTTGGATGCTTTTTAGTAGTAAATTAATCCAAAGTTAATCCAAAATTAATCCAAGTATAAATGAAGCATTTTTCAGAGCACTTTTATTTGTATATTGTACACAATTCACAAGAACTGGATCTACATGAAACTGAACTAGCAGTCATTTGTTTGGGTGGTCAGTTATTGGCCTGGCAAGTTAATAGCAAATGGAGGAGGGTGTGGGTGGGTTGTCTGTGTCTCTAACTATGCCTGGGA
Organism: Semaprochilodus insignis; assembly: GCA_034552555.1. Lineage (NCBI taxonomy): Eukaryota > Metazoa > Chordata > Actinopteri > Characiformes > Prochilodontidae > Semaprochilodus > Semaprochilodus insignis. The sequence continues at coordinate 39,371,896 of CM067475.1, read as the reverse complement.
CACCTCTAAAAACCTAGCCAATTTGGCGAATGAGTTGGCGCCAGGCAGGGCTAGAGTCATCAGCTAACATGGATCCCCCCGAAAACCTAGGGGCATTTTACATACTTGATGACACCAGTAATTTTAGTTAGTAAATCTAGTTATTGCTTAAAGGTGTACTCTTGAGCAGCCATTTAAATACCAGCTACTGGATTAGTAAGGGCATTACAACAACATTACAACGTCCCCTGACAATGAAATAAAGACATATTCAGGAATCCTTTAAACTGTTCTTAATGACCGGGCTTTACTTGGTAGACCCCAGGACTTTTGCACATGTGGTGACCCATCAGTAAAGCTGAATGTAGGGGAAAGGGTATGGTTGTGACATACTTTGCCTCAGCACATGTAACTCAAACTTTTATTTAAAGTACGCACATTTGTTTACTACTTCAGACCTCCACAGAAATATAACATTGTAAGTCAACGTCAAATGCACAGTGTTCATTAGTTACAACCTACCCCACTACCGGGGTAGGTGGTAACACATGCAGGGGTAAGCTGTTAGAGACAAAAAAAACACAAATGGAAGCCACACAATGACCACCATGTGTGATCAGGGAGGAAGAGGGTAAACACTGAAATGATTGCATGAATCCCATCTTATTCCTAATCAGTGGAACTGGTGGTGTTACAACTCTCCTCATGTTACAGTCATGCTTCCCCTGCTTTCCAAACAGTTTCCATCCAGTCCAGTTCAGTGTAACATCTCTCCTGCTTTGCTATTCAACTTTCTGGTATTTATGGTTGACTGTTTATTGGTTGCATATAGATGGAGCTAACTCATCTGGTTAAGTTTGCTTAAGTTGAACTACGGTTTACTTCCATTCTGTAGTGTTTTGATATTTGTGCCTGCAGCTGGCCTGCAGGTGGCAGTATGTGAACAGTCTGTGGAGATGCTGCGTGTAAGTCCTCATATGGCACATGGCACCATGCACTCTTTATGTTGATAAATCTACAGAATGCAACGTGCCTAACTACACTTCCACATATGATCCCTCATATATACATCTCATATATGATCCCATCACCATCCACTTGGCACACACGCACATGCGCACACACCTCTCTTGGAAACTTATCAAATCCTCCAGCCCTTATGTTCATATTTGATCACCACCCCATGTTTTCCTAGAAATCATACTGCAGCTTTTACAGCCTCGCACAATGCATCCAGTTGATGGCATATGAAATGTTGTGAAAACGTCCATTTCTGTTCTCTGCTCTCTTCAACCTATTGTCATTATCGGCCAAGCTTTCATTACCTTTTGTGTTTATGCCCTGGCAGTAATTGCCCAAAATAAAAGAGCTACATGTTTTACAGCTGTCATTCCCTTATCTCTATTTTTGCGCCGGAGTGCATTTAGAAAGCGCAGCAGCCATTGTTGGCTTTATTCCAGAACTGTCTTGATAAACCCTCTTAAGGTTCATCCTCTTTAACCTCTGGAAACACTTAGTGAAGTCTCTGTTTTACACACACCAAATACTAGATACGTTTGATTTGGCCCACTAAAAAGTTACTCTTAGCCCACCCACTTACCCAACGAGAGAACAAACATATTTTTATACTATATAGTACTGTGCAAAAGTCTTGGTCATGTTTTTAATCTACAGACAAATCTGCAATTAAGTACAAATTATTCATGTTTTGGCTGATACTTCTGGGTTTCCAAAACTTGAGTGGACAATTATTAAAAGTTATTTTAAAAAGTAGGACTAATAACCATGCAAGACCTGGTACTGCCAAAAAAACTGTGCTTAAAGCTTCTATCTTTGAGAGAGAGGAGAAATGCAACCAACTTCTAGGACTGAACTTTGGAGGAAAACTGAAAGCAATTGTCCTGAAAAGAATCGCAGCTGGAGTAAAGGCAAAGAGTGGACACATTAAATAGTGAGAAAACTGGATAGTTTTAACTAATCAAGGCATCCCTATAACTTTCTGTTAAATACCTGTTGATTTTTGTCTTTATTATTTATTTATTAATATATGGTAAAATTAATTTTTGTCTTTCTTGCCCTAGGCCTATGACGCACATGATAGTTTAGCCCCTGAAGGCAGGGCAGCCCTGTCCTAAGACCATGATGCCAGGGTGACCAGACATCCCCATGTTCCAGTGACAGGTCTGTTTAGTTTTAGAGAATGCTGCTGAGTAAAACTCCACCAAAAGCTAGCAAGTGTCAAGTGAGTTCAAGACAGGAGGTAACCCAGGGATTGAAAGCAGGGGTGGGGTTATGGGACTTGACTCCTGCTACCAGGTGATAGGTAGGGATTTGTGTAGGCATTCAATCTACGTGGATGTAGGTGACCATGCTATCTACAAATAGCACACCATTTTTTAAAGCTGCATCACTCTTTCAACCGTGCATATATGACATATGGCATATGTTGATAGTAGCTTCCTGCCTCTCCAGAACTGAAACTAGCATAGGGGGTTTTTAGGGTCTTTTAGGGTCTTTTTAGGGGGGTATTTGGCCCACAGGTCTCTTTTTCCTGGAAAAATATTTAATATTAAAATGAATTATGACTTTAGAGACCCTTTTTACTCGTTTATTACTTTCTTTATTGAGTTAGTATTCAATTTTTATCAGCTTTCACAATCTTTTATTACAGTACCACAGATACCATAGTCAAAACACAAGCGACTGGAGCTGTTTGCCCATTTTTATTTTAGAATAATAATAAAAACCTGGTCACATATATATGTCACATAATGCTAGTTTGTGCAGCTAGCATGACAAACATCTGTTTAGACATCATTTTGTCAGAACCTGGCTAATCACATGTTTCCAGAATTAGCCTCGAAGAAAAGTTCAGCTCACTGCCTCTATCTCAGACTGCAAAAAGCCAGCTGACATGATCTGAGCTGATCTGAGATCGGTATAGGAGGGCGCTAACCATTAGCACTGTTCTGGAGAGCATGCTAGCCTTAGGTCTGCACGGAGAGATAACCAGGCAAGCTAGCCATCAGGAAGCTAGCAGAGGGCCGGCTCCTTTTCTCCAGAAACTCCTCTTCCACATGACCCATATCTGACCTAAATGTTTTCATCAGCTGTTCTGCTTTGGGCTACATTTAATGTTTTTTTTTCACATCAGTTGCTTCTTTGGTGGAAATGAAGGCAATTCTGCAGAAGCTGCATGGGCAATGGGCGTGAGATTAGCACGTGCAGGAGCACAGAGGCCCAGCAGCAGCTTGCAGCCGATCAATGTGTTCACACACTGATAAGAATTCAGTACACACATAGCATTGCACGCACACACAATACACGCAGCGCACACGCTTCTGTGAACTCTTGGACTGGGATGTTTAGTGCCTCACGCGCTCCACAGACCACAGCTACCAGGTCAGGTTATAGAAATAGACCAAAGAAGAACCTTACCTGTTTTTACTGTCAAGAAATAAAGTCATTCAGAATGTTCTGATGTGAAATTTGCTCTGTTTTAGAGAAACGTACTGAGTCAGAATTTGTTCACAGTGGTGATGATGGGAACCAGACATATGAAACTATTCAAATAAAGATATTGTACAAGATGAATTATGAACACATTGCCTGATGACTGAAATTTAGCAGGCAATAATACTCTTATGATGGTTTTAGCCTAAAAAACATAAAATATTTTCATTAATATAAGACAGAAATGTGCACTGTAAGGCAAATCGATACCCAAAGGAAACTTTCTGTCTGCATTACCATCATTTTATTATTAAGAACGGTGCATAAAAACTCACTGGACATTTAGGACAGTAAGTAAAATAGCTATTATTCTGTTGCAGACATTTCTATCACCACCACTGTGAAGGAACCCCATTGTGAAATGCACCATTTGACATAAAAATCCCTCAAGACATTACAACAGCTGCATAATGAGGAATGTTCGCTGGACTTCCCCTTTAAAAACATGCATTTGTACATTTGGGCTACAGTAAGACACTGTAAATTTGACCTTCTGTAGTTTTTCACAGAACAGTTTTGGGTTTAATCAGATTTCAGCTGTATGTACAACAGTCCAATGACATCACCTGTTCTTCTTTATTATGCAAATTACAAATCAACAGATAATAAACAGTCACATTATTATGACTAAGATCCAGAGTAACCGCTGTGTGCAGCATGGACAGCATGCTCCTGCTAAGTTGTCACAGGTATCTGGAGCCATGCTGACTGCAGTGCATCCCACAGCTGCTGGAGGATGTGTGGAGGAGGATCCACAGAACAAACACGACGATCAATGTGGTCCCACAGATGCTCAGTTGGGTTCAAGTCTGGGGAATTAGAGGGGCAGGGTAGTACTTGGAAGTCTTGGTCATGCTGTTCCAACCATTGTTGGACATTTCTAGTCATGTGACATCTGCCCCAGGGAAGACAATCAGCATTTATACGTGTATGTGATCTGCAAGGATGGATTCATACCCAAATCGGTTGAGAGTGCCTTCCATATGGATGAGTGGGCCCATAAAACATGACTGCCTTCATGGAGTAATTTCAAGCTTTATTAGCGACAACAACAGAACATGTCTATACCTATAACACTGAACAGAGCTTGTTCTTAGATCATGGGCATTCTGTTCTTCTTTAGCAAGTCCATACCGTACCATAAGATAGAAGTGACAGCACAACTACACTAGCAGACAACTATCACGAAAGTAATGTTGACAAGTTATTTTTGTGCCTCATCGTACTTTAAAAACACACTCAAAAAAAAGTCATACATTTTAAAAGTCATAAAAAATGCTTTCAGGAAGCTGTCAGATTATTCCTTTAAAGCTCTTAAACAGTCTTTTCTACAAACTCGTAGCTGCTGTCCTCCTCTGCTTAGAGCTGGGTGCTTTAGAGAAGACATCCCAAATATCCCAAATAGCTGATGTGTGGAAATGATAAATAATAAACAGAGTCCCTTATAAACTGTATGTGACTTTTAGCTGTAAAAAGAAGATCTGGTTCAATATAAACCAGCCTATGTTCAAACTCCAAGACCTTTATTTTAGATTAGAGTGCAGACGTTTACTCAGCTCTGTATAGAAACCTCAGCTAAGTCACTTAGTTTTGCTTTATAATGGAGATATCTTGATGTTAAGTGTTTCTTTTAAAACACAGTCATAATCTTATTTATGTAATCCCATTTGCACTCTTTAGGAAAGTTTTACAGTTAATCTTATCATCTGTTTTGATTTATCATTTGATCACAAGCGACGAACTATTACATGAACATCATCCCAGTTAAGTATTTAGTTACTGCTCTGACAACACAACAGACAACAGGACATTTTTTCATTCATTTCTTTGATATTTACTTGTAGTAATAAACAGATAATAAGAACATAATAACTAGAAATAACATGAAAAAAGCAAAAAAATAAAAAAACGTATTTATGAGAAAATTATACAGAAACTTCAACAACCGAATATAACAGCATTTTTTTATTCAGTATGTAGTTTGTGCAAACTTTCCATTGTCTTCAGTAGACTTGCTTTTAGTTTTTGAAAGAGCTCTGCAGGGACATTTTTCCACACCTCAGAGGTTCCTTCTTAGAAGTTGGTTGCATTTACTGCTACACTGAATATTAACACAAAGCCTCCAGCAACATTAATACGTGGAATACAAGATACATTCATATGTGGAGTGAGCGTAGAGGTGTTATTCCATACGGGTGTACCTCTAGTCCATGCTGACCATCATGTAGCGCTGCATCCCTCTGTTGTTGTGTAAATATGTGATGTGGTTAACCACCACACGTGGCATTGAAGTCAGGAGGGAGAACTGAAGGTAAGTCTCACAGTAAAAGCAGACAATAGAACAACACAAATGTGCATATGGTCAGAGTCAGACTCAATGTCTGTCTGTAAAGATAAGTTATATGTTAAAAATAACGTATTAAAGAGCTTTTTAAAGTTACCGGAAACTTCTTGTCAAAAATGCAATGCTTTTCATGTCTAACCTCTGAGTACTGGTAAGGCTACAACTCATACTCACAGCACTCATGTGTGCACAACTTTCTGAAGCCCTGGAGTGTTTGAATGTTGTTCTCACTAATTTGCTCTCATTCACCGTGAATTATAAGATGATTGGTTTCACAGTCAGCTCCAGTTTATGTGATTAATCTAGAGGTTTAAACCTTCAGGTCAGCTCCTGAAGTCTTCACCAGAAGGAGAGCTGTATCTACCTGAATGGCCGTATCTACCTGAAATATCTTTGACCAAGAAAATCCTGGCTGAACGATTTTCTGTTGGGTGAATGTAAGAAAGAAATAAATCCGTTTGTTTCCAACCAGAACTTAAATACATAAAACATACATTAATATGACGTAAATATGCAACCCAAAAATCCTAATCCATTTTAGTTCTACCGCTTAGTAATGTACATCACATAGAATTTAGGTTTTAACTCACTTTCTCCACTAACTGGAACTCTACCCATCACACAGTGGACACCAGGCGTTTCCTCCTTCTGGGCTTCCAAATTTTGACTGTGACATTGTCGGGGTTAAATTCACAATTGATCATTTTGAGTTTATTAAACATAAAATAGTGAATTAACAGACAATCTACGTTTTACTTTCTGTTATGTAAACCTATTATGTAAACCAATTAGACAGTATAATGAACAATCAACTGTGTTACTCCACTATCAAAAAAATATGCAACCCTTTATTTAACAAAGTAAGTAAACTTGGTTGACCTTAAATTTTGAGTTCACTGAACTTTAAATACGAAGTTAATGACTGTAAAACACAATCTATCATTCTGTTAACTCATTATGACATGTCAGTTTTACGTCTAACAAGTTCATATACTAATTTTTACAGTAATACTGAAAGAACTTAAGAAACTTAAAAACTTTCAGGAAGCATTCATCCCAACAGGAGACTGCAAATTCAAACCACAGGAATGCCACAGTCATCCAGAACTGAGATCCCAGGAGGAGGAAATGCCTTGTGGCACTGTGTGATGGAAGGAGACCTAGCTTGTGGGGAACATATATAGTCATATCCCAACCGAGATGTAGACCTAAAAACATGACTTAGAGCATATTTGACTACATTGACACGTTTGATGTGGGTCAACTCTCCTTGAGTTGAGTTAACCAAATAGTCTAATAGCCTTAAGTTGAGTTGACTTTTCATTTATAGTTGGCTGGCTAGCAGTGCATACAAAAAGCTGTAATCTGTAAGACCCAATAGTAGCAGAGCAGTGCAGTCTGTAATGTTGTGTTTGAGTGGCCTGTAAGCTCCTGCTCCTCCCCACATTGTCCTACTGAAACAGACAACTCCAAGACCACTAATCAGATAGCAGTGCACTGCCAGAGCTCATAATAGAAAATGTGTTTGTCTGTGTGTGTGTGTGTGTGTGTGTGTGTGTGTGTGTGAACTATGCAAACACATGGTTGGTTCAAAATAGCTTCAGGCTTTAAAGGGAAATTCCACTGATGTTTTACATGTTCTGTGTAATTAAAGATTTAAAATAATAAAGATTTGAACACAGCCATTTAGAGAGGTGTGATGTGAAATGGTCCATCCTGGACATCTGAAGCAACCTCAGAGAAAGTTAATACAGATAATAAAATCGGCTAATATCTGAGACACTGAGGGCACTTAGTAATCCGAGCATAACCAGAATACTGCAGTTATCTGATTTTTCAAATAGCCATGCAAACAGAATGCTCCGGCTTCTCAGATCAGATTAAGACCCAGAAATCTGATTAAGATATTTGATAAAGACAGCTGGATTTTATCCTAGCAATTCAATTTCTCAGCCCATGTTTACTCTTACTCTGATTTCTTTTGGATTTCTCAGTCTGCGCATGTGTGACAACAGATGGCGGTACCAGAAACATGGCAACCGAAAGATGGCAACAAAACACTTCTGGACACAGTTGAGTCACATTATTATGACCACTTCCTACTTTTGATGGTGGCATCACGTAGCTCATAAACGAAGTCACATTTTTGTGGCATACTCGGGGCTCACTAATCCATGTGTAAGGCACTCCCAACTGATTTGGGTCTGAATCCAACCTTGTAGATCACGTACACCTACACATGCTGATTGTCTTCCCTGGGACGGATGGGATCTTCCAGCCTGACAATGCAACATGTCACACGGGTAGAAATGTCTGACATTGGTTGGAAGAGCATGATCAAGACTTCCAAGTACTATCCTGGCCCCCTCATTTCCTAGATTTGAATCCAACTAAGCAACCTCGATCATCATGTTCACTCTATGGTTCCTCCCCCATGTACCCTCCAGCAGCTGTGGGATGCACTGCAGTCAGCATGGTTCCAGATACCTGTGACAAATTACCAGGACCTTATTGAGTCGCTTCCAGCCCCTCTAGCTGCTGTCTGTGCTGCACACGGTGGTTCTTCTGGATGTTAGTCATAGTAATGTGACTGGACTGTGTATAACACGTTGGAAGAATTACTGACAAAATTAGATTTTCTGCAGTTATTGGATTATTAAGTGCATGGAAACATGTTCATTTTTCTGAATAGCCTATTCTGAATGTGAATTTTTTTTGAAAATAGAAACTAAAAGACACATGAAGGTTCCCTGGTCATTTTGTATACTAAATAAAATTGTTATATTTGTGTTTTAGACATCACGACTCCTGGTTCCACCACCATAGTGGCTGCCACCATTATAAAGAAATCTGAGTTGGTTCTCTACAGTGTACCATTTCACATTAAACCACTCCAATGTCCTTTGTTTACATCTCGGTGATTGAACAATGCAGACAATTTGAAAAACAGAGTGTAATTGTGGTTTAATTCTGGGCAAACCCAAAGTCATGCCAATCAAAACACAAAAAACAACATGTACTGCTAAAAGTACTCCTTGCAATGAGCCTTTGTTTCAAATATACCACCATTATACTTTGTCTCTCCAAAGAAATGTTTTGACCTACTCAGTGATCCTCGGATTGTTTAGTTTATCGGTGTCCTCAGCTGACGTCTAGTGTTTGTGAGCAAAATCTGGCTTTAGGCCAGAGTTTAGAGCCACATGACGTAGAGACAGCTTCATTAAGCCTTAAATCAGGTAGTCCATGTCTGTAGAACACATATCAGGTGACAGGTTATTAATAAAGCATTAGTAATGTGGTTATCTTAGTGGTGGGTGACTGAGCGAAAGACTAGTAGACAGATTTTCTAGTAAATAATTGATCTCCATTAAACAACAAAGTCTCCAGTACTGTTTACCTGCAGTCTCCATTTAAAGGTACATTCAATGTATTTGTTCAGTATTATAAAAAAACTCTGATGCCTACATAGAAGGCATGTGATCTTAGTCAAGGTGAAAAATGCACAGATGTGGTTTTACATGCCCATTTACACTTCCATAATTTGGTCCTAGAATGAAACGAGCTGTGTTCCCTTTTTTGGTGATTGGCTGTAAGACATAACGATGATCACACAGAAGAAATATGTCCAGATAGACACAGACAGTAAAACATAATGGAACCCTGTACAAGTAGTCTGGATCACTGTGCTATTTAGTTAGTTATGCTAATATTAGTTACAGTCAAGTCAAGTCAAGAGGCTTTTATTGTCATTCCATCCATGTACAAGTACTCAGTGGAGTGAAATTACGTTCCTCCAGGAACAAGGTGCAACATGGAACAAAAGAGTACAAAGTGCAAACGTGCAGACAAACGTGTATAAACCAAAATGTAAAACTTGAAACAATACAATAAATATGATCAATTAAACAGACACTAGACACAGTAAACAGACAGGACAGTGCAGCACCGACACAACACTCATTTTCTGGACATCAGCCATGTAGTTATAGAACATCAACCACGCATACTGACAGTTTGGTTTATAGAATATCAGTATGAAAAGTCCCAAAATCACCTGGTAGGTGGTAGATTTCTCCACATTGTCTATCATTTTCTTTGCTGTTGTTCCACTGTCATACATACATTTGAGGGGTGTAAATATTAATGAGTCAAGACTGTTACATAACAGTTTAGGATTTTGGAATCAGCCTGCTTTACTGCCTTTTGGGTAAATCCATGACTAGTATATGAAGGAGGAACTACAGTGTTTGGGTTCATGGTATATCAGTTCTATGTACAGAACTCTCCTTATATGCCAATGTCAATACAGTTTTCCATTCTATGGCTCCTTTAAGTCTGGCTGGACACAAATGAAGCGCAAATCTTTATTGGGCCCCTTATGAAGGTACCGACACAATGGTACCACCATTGTACCTACCACATCAGTTATCTCCTTCTTGTTCATTATGCAGCTTGTCCATGGTAACCACTTACAAACTGATATGTCATTACATGATATATTCATTATTTATTGCTGGGTAGTCTAATATAAACATTTTGGCACTGCCCATAAGGTTCTAGTTTCACCGTTGTGCCTTTTTGTGCTATTAAGGGTTTTTTTTTTGCCATCAGCCATCATTGCCATCAGACTGGTCAAACATCCATTGGAGGGTTCCTTAAAGCGGTGTTCATTGGTGGCCTGTAGCTCAGTTTTCGTTCCAAATCCAGGAGACCAATCCTCATTCATCTCGTTTTGCCTACAGAAGTCCTCAAGCTGGTGGATGGTATGGAAGGCCATTCCTTTTTTATTATTAAGTGAATCATTATGTCATTATTCTGAGATGCTATCCCGCTATTTTGAGATGTTCATCAATAAGTCATAATTATAAGAAACATTAGTAATAATGAGACAGTATCCTAAAATGATTTAGCATTCCAAAATAAAAATTAAGTATCACAAAATAAGGAGATATCTCCAAATAATTACTTAACATCTCAGTAAAATTGTACCTCAAAATAATGACTTAACGCCTTAAAACCAATGACNATGATTTAGCATTCCAAAATAAAAATTAAGTATCACAAAATAAGGAGATATCTCCAAATAATTACTTAACATCTCAGTAAAATTGTACCTCAAAATAATGACTTAACGCCTTAAAACCAATGACTTAACATCTCAAAATAATTAGGTGGTATTCCAGAATAATGACTCGACGTCTCAAAATAATGACTTGACATCTTAAAGTATCTCATAACAATGACGCAGTATCTGAAAATAATGTGATATCATCTCAAATTAATGACTTGACATCTCGAATTAATGACACAGAAATCCATTTAATAATATTTTTATTAAAATAATAAAAAATAGGTACTGTGTTGTTGTTTTTTTCCAGTTTAAATGGCGAGAATGGGCTTCCATAGGATGGTGTTTGACAGCTTATGGCTTGGTGGTGAAAACTTGCAGCTGAGTGAATCTCCAGTGGGGGCTTGGTCACCACAGCTGTAGCTTCTTGTCCATCCCACAACACGCACGACAGGAGAGGTGTCACGCTCAAGGGGAGGTGTGCACACACGCACTCAAGGGCGCGCTGGCTCAGTGCTGTCAGTGTAGCGAACGCAACAGAGAAGGCACGACTGAGCGGAGACTGAGAGGCTAAATAATGTAACTGCTCGCTGCTCACCGACTGTTTTAACTGGAAACTGGGATAACTGGCGGTCTCGAATGGTAAGTAGACGCCCTTTTCTCTGTGTTTTCAACTCGTCCAGCTGGTTACAGGAGGGAAATCGCTCGTTACACCTGGTGCATTTTGGTCGCGGCATATTGCTTTTTACTTTTCCCTCACAGACGATGATACCAAGTAAACTGCTTACAGGTGGATTAGCTGCTGTTAATCTTATTTGAAACACTTTTCCGAATTTCAGTGGTGAAATGTTGCTCCTCGGGGTTAGTTTGTCCTCAGAAGTGACCAATTATTATTACTGCACTAAGCTTCTTAACTCGCCGGTTTCTCGTTCGAATGTTCCCGTTCCACCTTAAATGGTGCAGCAGTTACATTCTCGCGCCTCAGGAAGCTGGCGAATATGACGCCAACTTGAGCCTCATATGTTTTTCCCTCTTTTCGCAGCTGTTTGCAATCAGAAATGGTGAGTCTTGCGAGCTGATCTGCCTGTGAAAATGGACTAGCTCGAGACGTGTCTTGTACGCGCAGTCTGTGGTGCCAAGCGGATCTCCCTGCAGCATGTCACAGGCTCAGGTGGACCTGGCCGGTCACGGCTTCCCCGCGTTTCCCCCTACTCGGGATACGACGGACTCTTTGAACTCGTTCTTCCCCGCTCGCCTGCCGCCCAGGCGGCGGAGGCACTCGGCTAGTTCGCGCAGAAGCGGCGGCTACCGGCGGAGCAAAGCCACCACCGAGAGCACAGGAGCCGGCCCGCTCAGCAAAACTCTCTCGTGGTCCGCCGACAACATCTTCTGCGAGGAAAAGAAGGAGCGCGAGCCGCTCGCCAGCTCCTCCTCCACCTCGAATTCAACGTCGACCTCGAATTCAAACTCTAACTCGAATTCGAACTCCAACTCGAATTCAAACTCCAACTCAAATTTGAACTCCAACTCGAATTCGAATCAGAACTCTAGCCCTCGCGCCGCGCAGGATGCCCAGCCTCGCGAGGCGAGCGCGAGGGCACCTGAGGACGGCAGCACGGACTCTGAGGAGGGCAGGAGGAACAGTAGGAGGAAGGAGGATGAGGCGTGTGAGAGCGAGCGGGAGCGCGAGAAGGAGGATGAGGTGGAGACCAAGGCAGTGGCAACATCACCGGACGGTCGCTTCCTCAAGTTCAACGTGGAGATCGGACGCGGCTCGTTCAAGACCGTGTACAAGGGCCTGGACACGGAGACCACAGTGGAGGTGGCATGGTGTGAGCTGCAGGTAAGCAGAGGTCAGGGAGTCTTTAGTGCGCTGACCATGTGAACAGCCAACCACTACACATAAAGGCATTGACCACTTCACTATAAAGCCCTACCTTGCTGGTGTTTCTGTGGACCACTCTAAGCCTTGCGCTGTCGTTGCTGGACTTTGAATGGTCCACCATCCAGATTATATCTAGTTGGCGTCTGGTCTGTGGTGAATAGGGTACAACAGGGCTCACTCTGCTGCTAGAGATGATCTTTTGGTCAGCGAGTTCAGCCTCGACCCATATCCACCCCACTTAATCCATCTAATAACTTCATTAGTGTACAAAGTGAGATCTGCTTGTATTGTCGGAGAGCTGGTCACAGTGAAGGTAGATGCATTGCATAACAAACCATGAGCCACAGGCTAGAATTGTGTATCTATATATAGTACAACCATAAGATAGAGCGGGCCCCAAGAGAATGGAAGTATTAGTGGCTTCTGATCAGTAGTGAGTGCAGGGCCCAGTTCCAGTCCTGAAGCCCACTTTCATGGTTTCCCACACTAACACACGTAGTTTATGCCTTGATTACCTGCATTTTAGGCTGGAAGTTTGACAGACCACTACAGGGCCATCTTCAGGAGCAGGGTTTGACCATTATAGTCTATTGCTGTTTTTTCCAGTGTCAGTCCTGTAGTCCCTGTGCTGCACAGATGTACTTAATTCACATCATCAGCTGATTCAGTCCTTCATGAGCTAATTCGGTCTGTATTAGAGCAGGAAAACACTCTCAAACACAATCAGTGTGCTATATCTATCAGCAGACGAAAAGACGTTTTATGGACCTGTACAAATGCATCAGAATTGTTCATGAACAAAGAAGTAATTGTAACTATTTCCTATTGGGGATGGCGGAAAGAAATCAATACAGCATGGTATTGTGATACTTTGTATGGCTCTATTGTACCCGTACATGATATTTTACATGATAATTCGTTATATAAATGTAAAGTAGGATTTTGTGACATTTTTGGTCTGTCTGCATGACCAGCATCCCATTTTGCTGCTACAAAAATTAAGTGAGATGAACAGACTGAAACCTTTATTTAATTAGATGTTGACAAAGTTTTTTTTGCCCCTTTAGGGACAAAATTTGCAGTTAATAAATATAATAAACCGAATTATATTGCTGTATGTTATCACAGTACTCAGCATGCAGTGATATGAAAACACTAACATCGTATTGTGACTTAAGTGTCAAAACAGTATTGTAACTTGGGCCCAACTACTTGAAGCCTGAAAGGACCTACCTAGAATGCAGACAGCTGAAAGCTAATAGTTTCCTTCACATACCTCTCGTCATGCATCTGCTTCTGAGTTGCCTATGATTAAGACAGCTCCTGAAGCATTTTGCAGGTTGATGATAGACAAAGCAGTAGAACCGTATGCTCCTGCTGAGTTTGAGAAGTCTAATGACAATGCTCCCAAAACCCAGAAAGCACAGAAGAGTTGTGCATACACTAGAGCCCATTGCGACAGATTGTGTGAAAGCTAAAAATGAGTAACAGTTGCTCCTGACATGTGCCAGTGATGACACTGGATTTTCTAATCAGAGGGAACAGTTACATTGATAGACACGGCCAAACAAGCATGTAGGTCATTGCTGGTGTAGAAAAGAAGAACAGTCCTCAGGTGTTAGACACGGTGCTGTTGATTTAGTGGTAATATGATAAGCCATGATAAAGAGGTGAGTCTGTATGTAAGTTTACAACACTGATATGAATGAGTATTATGTTGTGTGTCTGACTATGGTCTTGACTCAGCTAATAACAAATAGCTGATCAACTGATTCTGATGTTTGAGCTGAGGAAACAGAACACTGGAAATAAAGTGGATGGCTTAAGAGGGAAGTACATAAAAGCATCCCAGCATTTTGATGACTTGCTAAGACTGTAACTTGAATGCTGTGTCACTCTAACACCTGGCATGATCTGTGACTGGGCACTGACCAAGAAACGAAAAGGGCAATGATCCATACATTCCACTCACTTTGGCAGTGAGAGGGAGAGAGGTTGAGTTTTTTCCCCCTCCTGGGATCCAAGCCATAAAACTTTCCCATCCAGCCTTTCTTTTAGGTTTTATAGATGTGTTCTAGAAGCTGAGGGGTAAAAAGAACTTACCTGATTCTATTTAGATTTGTACAGCGTGAATGCTTTCACTTACAGGTAGCTTCTAAGAGCAGTGGCCTTTTGATGAAAATACACAAGTCAGTATATGCTGCATGTTTCTTGGTAGTAGATCAGCTAAAGTGGAAATTCCATTTTCCCTGCTTTAAAAGCCAGATGCAGCTGATGAAGTGCTAGTTGTTAGAAAAAAAACTGTCCAGGTTTGGTAACCTTATTTTGCAATCACCCTCAAACTGCAATTTCATAGTGTGTCTAATCTCCATAGACTGAAAAAGAAGAACACCAAAAAATAAAAGAGAGTACTTTTTGCAGCCTGAAGGCCACATAGTGGGGATTAGGCTTTGCTCTTGTGTTGTACAACAGCCCTCGATGTTAAAAAACTAAGCTGTAGTTCTGGCTTCTGACCTGTATGTGGAAAAAGGCAGAAAATAAACCGTTTTGATCATGGCACAATATCCCTGGGATAATCCTCATAGGCTCGACCTTTAGCTTAAGCCACGGGTCAGGCAAACGAACAGGCTTACAGCGCCCATTCTCAGCCCTGATCCCTGCTTAATCTCTGTTTTCATTGACAACGGGCAGTGCCAACCATCAGGTGGTTGGACTCTGTAGCCAAAGCCAAGACTGTGATATGACATATCTGGAGACAGTGCACAGGGCGGAGCTTGTCTTTTTAGTCCAGTCAAGCACAAGCACAGCGGTATTGCATATTGCCTCTTTCAGAACAAAACATTGTATCTCTATTTTTGTTTTCCCATTTAAAATGTGATTTTGAACACAATTTGAAAATGTCTGCACTTTTTATTGTGTCAGAATTTTATGAACCGTGCCAATAGTCATAACACATAATTTTGCAATAAGCAAATAGAGATGATACACATGAAACATTTGCTTCATGTTGAGACTTAGTTATGGTTCGACATAAATCAATTATTCATCTAGTGTCTTATTCAGCTAAAGGATCAATTAGACAATTTAAAGAGAGAATTGGTGACAAAATATTAGCAGCTGGCAATTGTATACCATGTCACTGTATCGTTGTTGTTGTAGCAAAATTGTAAGAAAAATGTTATTACTTTATAACTACAATTTAATAACTGAATAAGTCTTCTGGGCATCATCTACATTAGATTACGCTGTGTTTCACCTCCAACCTGAAACTAACGCACCTTATTCCGCTAATCGAGGGGAATAATTTAATGGGTCAGGTGGTTCGAAAGGATTTGGAGGCAAAGTCTGCAGGAATGTAGATCTCCAGGAGCAAGGTTGGTGACCACTGGTCTACATTGTTGGTCTTGGATGACATCTATTAAAGCTCTGCTGCAGGGTTAGCTTAGGAGATCTTCTTAGTTCTTAGAGTCAGGTAGGGAAATTGGGTAGGGTTGTATTCTGCTGATTTGGCAGCATCGGCTGGAGGGCAGTATGATTTAGCATCGCTGGCCAGGCCATGTGCTTCATATTAGCTGCTCTGTGATGCAGTGTTGCTGTCAGTATCGAGTGTCGGTATTTCTCCATTCTGTCCTGGAGCTGAGCCCGTGCTGACAGCTCCTGTGGAGCATGCTCAGTTATAGCTACATCCCATGCTTCTCTGACCTGGGGAACATGAGCCACGTCCTAACTTCACAGAGGCTGTGCTGGGTCACAGTAAACACCTAAAATAGGCTGATGGCAGACTGCTGGAGAAAAAGATGGCGTGACCCCAGTGACCTCTGAAGAATTGTGAGGTGTGATATTAGCCTGCCAGGATTACTACTGTAGAGGAAAGTGAAAGTTTGATTGCAAGTTCAACTGACAAAAAGGAAACAGACCTAAGATGAAAAAAAGCTCTTGTGTGTATATGTGTGATATGTGTGTGTTTATATGGGATGATATATGTTTTCTCTGAGTCGACAAAAAAGAACCAGCGGTGCCACATACAAAAATATACTGTCTAAATGAAGAATACGATCGTTCATTGTCTCAAATGCTGCACTGCGCCAACTCTATTTAAACAGGACTAATTATGCTATCTTTGTCATGAAACATTGCAGTTGATCAGGTACTGACAGTATTTGTAGGATACTCAGAAGAGTACACTGTGATGTAATCTGTCACAATAACAAAATAGTGTTATATTGTTTACTAATATTTGTGCAATATACTGTATGTTTATGTATTGATTGCAAGTTTAAAAGACATGTCAGAGTCCTGTTGTATGTTGTATAATAATTTTGTTGAAAAAGTTCTCTATGAAAAGTCCTCTACATAGAATACACTGCTGCACATTTAAGTGCACACTCACTGTTTATTTGCTGAATTTAACATAGTTGACAAAAACTCCAATATGTTCAACATGAAGAAAGTTGTGTACAAAAAATTGCCAGAAGAAAATGCCACATTTTTTCAGTCTGTCCCCTGTTTGGTCATTTATTTTCAATTTGACTGGGCTGTTCAAACTTGCATACAACCGTACATGCCATGGGTGACCACAGAGGTTTAATGAATTCAAAGAGTAGGCCTTGTAGCTTTTAGTTACCCTCAACACTTGCCCATTCACCGAAAACCATTTAGCCTACAAAGGCTTATTATTGAACAGACACATTCCTGAGCAGCCTTTTTGTTTGTTTCAGAGTTTGACATTTGCTGCCCATGGACTCCCCATTGAGCTAATCTCCTCAAAAGAGAAGGTTGTTTATTTTTACCCCCAACGCCGTGGTTAATAAGCTCGGTAAATTGTCGGCCAGCCATAAAGAGCTTCCATGGTGATTGTGCCTTATGCCCCCTCCCTCGGCCGGATCCCTTTCCACAAGAGCAAGGTAAAGGCAGCTCAGAGCTTAGTGAAGCTAATAGGATTGACCGAAAAGGCCCTGCCTGAATAGTGGACACACGACCGTTGATGTGTGGGGGAGATCAGTGATAAGAAAGCTTTAGCGCTTGATGCTCAGCTGCCACTGCCTGTTCTGCACTAGTCCCAACCTAGCACAGCGCTAATGTCTTGACCAGTGAGAATGATATGAAACAGAGATACATTTTCTTCTGAACCAGAGCTAATATCATCCAGCCCTCCCAGCATGCTCTCGAACAGCATTTAATATAGTGACCCATTGTTAAGGGGAATTCCACCAGCATTTCAACATTTCTGCATAATTAATCCTTAATATGTAAACAAAGTCATTCAGAGTGATTTGATATGAAATTTTCCTTTCGGTAGAAACATACCAGGTTAAAATTGCTTAGAAAGGTGTTGAACCAGGTGTTGAAGTATTTAGTACATCTATAAATACACCTGTGAGGGAATTAAATACCTCTAAAAACTTTTAAACTAGCTTTTAATTGGTATTTCCCTTATGTTTACTGGCATGTCACTTTTATGTTATTTTCATTTAATTTTATTTTTTTTTTATTCTGTTTTTTAATATTGCTACTTGTCATTGTTCTCTTTTTGTTTGCCAGTTTTACCATTTGCTACTTCTTGTTTTTCTTTGATTTTAAAGCAAAAAGCACCTTTCAAATGTGTGAAAATGTGCTACATAAAGAAAGTTTATTAGTAGTACTACCTTACAGAAAGCTTTTACATAAAATGGTTAGTTTTACGGAAACACATTATTTTCATATTTATTAAGGTTACATGTAAAAACTAAGATGTGTAGGTTCTGTGGTGGTTTTGGGTAGTAATAAAATGGACACAATTGAGTAATAGACATTGTGGCCCATGGTTACTCTTATCGCCACTGTAAAGTCTCTAAGGCCTTGTTCAGACGAGCATCTAAAATCCGATTTGAGAAGAACAGATCTGCTCAGCAGTCTGAATGGCACTTTTACAGATCTCAAGGGCAAACGGCCACGTGTCTTTTATTTCCAGTCGAATTCAAGCCACATTTGTTGGTGGTTTTCTGGGTACTTGAACTGTGATGCCAGAATGTGCAACCAAAAATTCTGTAATATATATTCACATATTATGTCTTAAGAGTTAGAGTAGAAGCTTTTAACCTCCCTTTAGATAACACATTTTTACTTTTACGTTGTAGTTTACAGTGACTGCTTCATTAGAAGGTGTTTAAAAGTCTGTCTCTGAATATTACTGGTACAGTCTATAACACATTCTGCAAAAGCTGTAGTAAATAAAAAGGGAAACACTGTTGTGAAACAAAGCATAGTTTTTCTATTAGCCATTTCATAAGTTTACTCTACTTGGTCAGAATTTGCACGGGTACAATCAGCAGTCAGTGTGGATATGCAAGCAAATGCATCTACAGTTTGACTGTACCAGTCGGATTTGGTCACTTAAAATCTAAACAGTTGGTATAAAACTTTAGATAAGTGAAAGAAATCTTATTTGGCCTGTAGTGTAAGTTTTTCTTTAATACATTTTATGTGAAATAGCCTCTGAACAGCCATGTTTTCATGTCAATGACTGAATTATGCATATAATATTTAGAATGTTTTTCATGACAGTCTAGAAGAAAACACATTCTGCCCCTCTGAAACGAGTTAGAGGAACATTCCAGTGTTTTCAGCATATTATATATGTATTTACAGCTTAATTTACAAATGCTTTTGACTAATATGTTTGTGAAAATGTTCCACAAAAAACATGTTTTGCAGAGACACTGACAGAATTCAGCAGCTGCCCAGTGGCTTCAATTATAAGTGTGTTTTGACTCAACATGTTCCTTGTTTAAGGTACAGGGCAATGTGCCAAAATTATTGTCCAGTGGTAACTGAGCGAGTGCTACAGATATAGCAGGCAGAGATTAGGTTGCAAAACAATCAGATAAAATATCAACCTCCAGGAATTCATTCATCAAATTTTTAGCACATTCATTAAGTTCCTGCAAGCCGTGGTGTCCATAACCCCCTTTCCTCTGTGTCCCTATGTTCACGAGTCTGAAGGGAGAGTTAACATGCCAAAGAGTTCTGGCGTGCTGTTGTCGTGTCTGTTGCTTAAAGCCTGAGCACATGACAGGCCTGATCGCCAACCCCTCTGGTGGGGTCAAGGCCTGTTGGTGGCACAGAGAGTTTTTGAAAGACAGACTAGGTATAGAAATAGGTGGTGACTGCAGGTCCCTGGAGATGGGGCAGCACTGGAAGCCATATACTGGAACAGATACATGTGTGATACACAGTCATGCCTAAGCTGGAGACTGTGTACAATAGCTTACATTTAGGCTGTCATTGTAGAATCATTGTAGTGGTGAAAAAATCACTTCTCTGCCTCAGGCATGATAACTGTGATACAGCATTCGCCTCCAGATCCTGAGGTTACTTAGTAAAGCATTAGGGAAATGAATCAGGCTGTGCGTTTAGTACCTGGCTCTGAGTGAAAAAAGGATGCCTATTGGTCTAAATTAACTGAAGTGAATTTGCTTAGAAAATTGCTACTGTGTCCAATAATAGAGTACTCCTTTTTCTGATAGTAATACCAGTACTGAAACCTTGAGTGCTAGCCAATATTTGTGCTGGTCTGATGATCTGTCTTTAAACTCAGCTATTTTAAATAAAAGCATATTTAGGAAATACCCAGTGTGGTAACAACATACCACATAAAGCGAGTGTTTGCTGTTTCAGGCTAGGTTTGCTTGAAATGTCAAATATCGAATAAAATAGGCAAAATTCAAATAAAATGTATAATACAAACTGTAGTGTGTAGGTACATAATTTCCATTGTACAGGAAATAAAGAGTTATAATGATGCAAACATTTTTGATAAATAAATAACAAAAACATGATTAGAAGACATATACATTTGACTACTCACATGTTTCTGTTTTTCCCAGCCACAGCTATGAAACATAACATAGTTATTTGCTTAAATTTAACAAAGCTGATTCGAAATCTGGGGCCATATTACAGAGACTTCCTTTCTTTTTGTCTTAAGTAAAGATTGTGGTGGACATCTGCTAGCCATGTGATCAGTCACAGGGGCACCCTGCAGTTTAAAATAAGGACTAGAACAGACAGATATAGAGAAGGATACATACACAACACAGATCTGTGACAAATTAATATTACAGTAGCAAATCATATCTTAATTAAAGAGTTTTACATTAACTTATAGCATCTTATCTCAAGTTCTATCAAGTTCTAATCTTCAATTACTTGATTTAAGTCAAAAATCAGCTGTCATGTCTGTTACCAAGCAACTGTACATACGTGTACAGGTAAACCACAAACACGTAATCAAAGTAAAGTTAAAAATCTAAGTTTGTTAGCCAGTCAGCGGCCCAGTTTCAGCTTAGCAATGTAAAAAATGGCAAAACTAAAGTATGATAAACTGGTGGTTAGGAATATCGTGACGCGCTTTGTGCTCTGTGCTGAGCGTCGCCACTCCCCAGTTTTATTTTCTGTTTCCCAAATGCTTTACCCGGCTGTGCTAACACGTTCAAGCCTGTCTCTTTATTATTCACCACCATCACTGTAACCTTCTATCAGACGAGTTTTGATCGACATTAACACATGAAGTCGTTAAGAGGGGATGTTGGAGATCGTGTCGGCAGTCTCTGAGACTTTTAAAACGCTGTTAGATAAAAAACAATGAAACGTCATTATGTTGGATATAGCTATAGTAAATAATCCTGCCTGTCTGTGCATAAAACAGTAGAAACGGATGGTTGAAACAGAAGTTAGGACACTTTTAGGGTTGTACTGAGGAACTTTTGTCTAGTTGGGGTGTTGGTGTAATACTGTTTTCTTGTCCAGAATTAGGATAAGATAATGAACTTCAGAACTGTTGTTCTGTCATAGCTTCTGTTCTAAATTCAGTCCTAACTGAAGTTGTCATGGTCATAGATAGACATAGATCAGCTTTATCCATTTATGGCATATATCAGCCCAATACCGATACCCTGGATCTGAACGTCTTCTCTATTTCTAGCCAGTATCCTATACCCACCTGGTTGTGCTGTAGGGGGTCACATGGTAAGCTCACAGGACAATGCTCATTTTTAGCATGCATATATATTTCTATGCAGGACAGCGTGCTGTCCCCAACCCTTCAGCTTTCAAATCGTGGAAAGTTACTGGCAAGTTTCGTGACATTTTGACAACCACTCCCATTAGACTAGACCCACAGATGCAGAAAGAGCTTCTAACTGCCTGAGGCAATGCTTAATGATGCTTAACATAATTGCCAAACCTCTTGGGAAGCAGAAATGGTCCTTAAGCAGATCCCTTTTCACTCACCCAAAAAGGTTAAACAGTGGTTGTATTGTGGAATAAGGAAAGTCAACACTAGTTGTTGTTAAAACGTTGATTAATAATAAAATGAAAATGTACTTATATGTTTTATAGGATTTTGCGGCCCTTCGTAGAGACTGTTTTAGAGTAGTCTGTGAGTTCAGTAGTGGTTGGCCATGCATTGTAACATGAAGAGATATCATCAGCAACGTGAGAAAAGAGGATTAGTAATACAGATGCACTGGGGAGGAATGAGGCCAGACCTGCTCGCACACACAAAATTATGAATGGAGTTCCGTCTGCGTCAAAGCCATAAAGAGCACACGTATTAGCCTGGAACCCTGCAGAGCTGCCAGAGATTACTCTCCCCTGCACTGCATGACCACAATCGTGATTAGAGCTTTTGTGCACGTTACATTTTGCTGTGTGCTAGTGTATTATCCCACTAGCCTCTTGTTACGCTTCTCTGGCACACACACTAGGCAGAGACACTGAAGAAGAATTCTCTGTACTCGTTCCTGATTTAGAAACCTGAACATGCGCAATAAGAACAGCTGAGGATGTGTTGTGAAAGCGGACCATCAGGCACCACTAACGGATGAGTGTAATAGGAAAGTTCATGACTTCCTCGACTTTCCTGCATGGCTGTTTCACATGGCATTTCTCCGAATGACCTCAGGAAATTGTTTCAGAATGCCAAAGCTGACATCCAGGAGTCTAAGGTCATCCCACTGAGAATTAAGATTGTCAGGATATTTGATGTGTTTCTCACATGAATGATCTAGTTAATCTTCAGAGTTATGAGAATTACAAATCTGATTTATATCTCTTTGATACGAATAGCTGTACATCCTCTGATAAATAAGCCTGTGACGAATATGATGAAAATTTCACATTTCCTGGTGAAATAATACAGATTTGGAAGCTTGCATGCAGGGTCGTTGTAGGGTTTTCTTAACACTGAGGTTTTTGTTGCATCTGAATTTTTTGCTTCTTAGAATAAATAAATAAATAGTTCTAGAAGTTTTAAATTTGAGCATTTATGTAAATTACTTTGATTCAGGCACTGGCATAAGCACTTAAGCTAATGCCTGTTGGTCATATTTTGTCAAGTCAGGAGAGGAGTGTTTTTCACTAGAGCTTCAGAGCTGCAATTGAGGTGCAAAGAGGCTTTTCATGGCCGAAACCGTGCTTATAGTAGTTTTGTTGGTAAACGCCTTAAACCCAATGCACAGTGCTCTTGAATTTCTTGAAGGTGGCCATTCTTTGATTATTTGCATATTTACTTATTTGCTTATTAAATTAAATGCTTTTTGATTGACCCTCCAAAACTATAAGGACTGGTAGTTACCGTCTAGAATTGATCTAGAGTCATCTAGAACAGAAGTTATTTGGAACTTTCTATGGCACCAGTGCAACTGTACATGTTGTAGGAATATGATTTTGACACTTCCAGTCATTCAAAAACTAAACGTGTGCTTCCTCCACACTGATCAGGCTTTGCTTCCGTTGAACTGAATGCACAACTGCACAGCTTACACCATTAACATTCTGTCAGCAGTTATTGACCCCATGCAACACATAATTATTGCGTATCCGATTCCACAATTATCACAAAATAGAAAAAAAGATTCAGTACCACAATAACATAATTTTAAGCTTGATACCAGTGTCATAACATTTCAACTATGGGGGCGATTGGGTCTTTCACCAGAACAACGTGAAAACAGTCTGTATAGTAAAATTGATTTTAACAGTTAGAAGGGTAGTGGTTGAAATCTTTCCCATATAAAATGGGACAACCCTTCAAGAACGGGATACGTCATCAATTGTCGTCAGCGGCTTTTATGTAAATAGACAAAAAGTATGGGCACTCGCGATTCATTTACTTCACTCAACTTCAGTTTTACACATCAATCAATCTAACAAGTCACCCAATAAAAAAGAGCACAAACAAAAAACTAAATTTCTTCATTAACAGGCTACTAGCTGTGCTCTGTAGGCGGCCCTGCCAGTCTGCAGTGACAGAGGAGGGTAAAGTTCAGCTCCTCACTACTTAAATTTAAGGTGGAACTGGAAATTTCACTAGGTAGCGACCAAGACATCAGCGTATTACTAGCGATTTGTACGTGTGTTATGAAGAAAATTACCATAAAACGCTTTTACAATGGTTATCTTACAGTACAGCGTTTTTTTAACAGAGAAAATACTCATATTTAAGGGTCTCTCTGGTCGTTTGTGCAGCCATCTTGCAGATGATTCGCAGGGCATTCTGGGAATTGTCTCATAACACTCCGTTTGGAGTGTGCCTCTGAAAAATAGCCCTAACACTTCACCCTACCCCTCCATCTCAACAACAATCAGGACAACCCTACCCCTAGACGTGAACGTGCAAAACAGAGGGGTAGGGCTAAGTGTTGGGGCAAGGGGTGAAATGGGATTGGGCCTAAATGTATTATTTTACATGTTCCCATGATTCTTGCTCTTGCTTAAACATCCTCCCCTACAAATAAACATCTGTCATTAGATTAGGATGTAAATCAAAAAAAAAATATTTCTTATGTTCAAGTCAAGTTGGTGTCCACCCAGTAAATATTTGAACTGCTTGAACTGTTGAAACAATGTTGAAATCACGTCTCTGACCATATATAAACACATTTTAGACGTCCACAGATGACCATTGTTTACTGGGCATGACCAATGCTAAATGCAAGACTACAGTGCACAATACCAAAGCAATACAAAAACAAAATCCCTTTCATCTCCTCCAGAAGACTTGTAAAATTGTTACAGTTATTCTGAAGTATGTAAGTTACTGAATGATAGAAACCTAATCTCTTTCAAGCTCTAAAGGAAGGAATAACAATAACATGAGGAAATAATATGCATTAAAGCCTAACATTTATCAGTTATGTGTCTTCCCTGTTGGCAGAGTACAGTGTCAGCATAGTGTTTACCTACTTAAGAGATTCAGAGTATTGAAATCTGGAATGTTTACCACATTGTAACACTAAAAAGACTTTTGACTTTCTAAAACATCTTGCTACGCTGCCTGCCAGTGGATCCCCAAGACTACAGCTGAGAAAGTCCATACTGCGCAATGAGCCATGGCGACTTTCCATGTAGAAACAGATGTAAGAGTTGTTGTAATGTAATGACTCTCTCTATCAGTTCAGCGGATCTTTGTTGTGAGAAGCTGTTTTGCTATAGCAATGCACAAACCAGGCGGAGACATAAAATGAGTGACTGTTGTAACATGCTTTTTCACAGATGTCCCCATTTAATCACTGGCTGCACACTGGCTGAATAGGAGGCCATTTGGGAGAACAGAGCATCATGATTACAGCCCTATAGAATACACCACAGGTGCTCTGCTATGCCTTTAGGCTGTTTTCAGTGAGACTAAAAGCTAAGACAGTCACAATGACTCAAAATCATATACAATCCCAGCAATACTGTTGAAAAAGTGTTGAGGAAAATGTGTTGGGGCGTGTGTGTTATGTGCAGTATCTGAGTGTGACAGTGAACATATTTCCAGCTTTAAATCAAAGAGGTGTTATTACATCTGACCACAAACACTGTTTAACAGGGCTGGTTTTATTGGCTTGTCTCTTGCTCTGTTCCTCTCTTAAAACATGTCTGACATTTCTTTGTGTATTTCTCTGCGACGAGTGATATTCCCCAGATACCCCACGCAGGTGATGAGCCAGCAGAATTAGTGGAAGAATGGACTTTTTGATGTCATAGACACAGTATTTGTTCCGGTTTGTGTCAGTTTGTACATGTGCCTTTCTGGTTCAGACGTGCACCATGTCATCATTCATTCTGTCATTAGTTAACCTTCGGAACACAGACATCGCAAAAAGTTGCAATATGCAGATGAGCCCAAAATTATGATGATTTTTTTTGTTTTCAGGTTTGCACATATTTATCACGCAACCTAAAATATTGTGTTGTGACTTTTCAGGCTAGTCGTTAATCAGGTAATCAGAGGTTCACTGATGTGTTTTATATATTATATACTGCAAGGCATCTCACCATTGCATTCTGAAGCAATATAATCACAACATGCTATTTTGCATAATTGTTAACCGAGTTAATCAGAACATAATGCATCGCATGGATTGCTCTAGAGATAATTATTTGCATTTTGGAGCAATTTAGAAAAATAAAAACTTTGACTTTTTTTGTATCCAAAAAATTGTGCATATTTTTTTGCAAAATGTAAAATATGTAAGTGTTACTTACCTGGACAGTCTTTAGTCATGTCATTGGAGATTCTCTGCTGTGATTTGTGCAATTATTAATCCAGTTAATCAGAACATTGCCTAATTTTCCCCTATACATGCATCCTTTCCTTTGCTAGACCCCCACAGCAGCCTCTGCTAGCCGCATTGCATTTCGTTGTATCGGCCACGGATGACCATGATTTAATGAATTCTGACAGGAAACAAAGTTGCAGCCAAGTTTAACACAGATTACATGCTAGATGGTTAGTTTTCAGTCTGCAACAGTTTTGTGGATTTATTTTTTGTGAATTATTATTTTTTTGTGATGAATCACATAGACAGGAGCGGTGATGTGGAAGTAGGCAGTTTTTCAAAATCTTTATTTAGCAGAGTGTCAAACCTTTAACACTGTTCTGTGAATTTCCTAAATGTTGTTCAGCTCTGACATGTATATTTTCACTCCTTGTGACGCCGGAAGGTCTAAGCGGACGCTCACAGATCTAAAAGCTATCTCAGATTTATTGGACAGGGTCAGTAATGGAATGAAGCACAATAGAATTAATAGATAGCCAGTACCAAGGGCGAACATAACCGACAGGGGAGAGGCAAAGCCAAAACCAAAAGAACAATCCAAAGTCAAAAACCAAAAGACACAAACCAAACCAGCAAACAGGCCAAAAGAGAAAGACAAAAGCAGAAACCAAAAAGCATATTGACAGATTGAAATAATGACATCATGACCTGGTGCATGATGGCAAATGTAGTCCACAGTGTTGACAGAGGAAGGAGGAGAGCCCGGAAGCGTGACACTCCTGTTGTTTTGGAATATCACAGTATTGAACAGAAAAATTAAAAATACCACAATGTGACTTTTTCTCTGTATCGTTCATCACTTGTAGGTGACTGTTTGACTTGTATTCTGTTTTTAAGTATTTCAATACTTATAGCAAGGACTTTAAATATTGCAGTGTATTTTTCTCAATATCATTCAGCACTAACTTATACTAAAGATTAATCTCTCTATGTGAGCCCTGAATTCCTGTCTGCTGTCTGATCCAGACATAACACTTGAAACTAGGACGAATCACTCCAGAATGCACTGTTAGTGGTGTCTTGTATCTGGCAAAGCTGTGTACCATTTAACAACTTTCTGTTCAGTTCCTCCCTTAGGGGATATGTTCGGTTGGTGTTTGTTTCACTGGGACTTTTATAGCATACCATGTGAGAATAGGATTTTTGGCAGAGGTGCAAATGCGGGAATAGAGGCACAGTTAAAATTGTGCGTCTGCTGCCCCGATTTCTACCTGTCTGAACAGGCTAGTGCTTTCGAGGACAGCTGTTTGCAGTCTGCAGGTAACACAGTGATACACCATCAGGTTGTCTTTATGAGATGACAAAGGTTAATCATTGAATGAATGTGATCATGCACTCCATTTATCTGTGCATTCCCAAAAAGTCATGACCTCACCCCAAGATACCCATCTCCCACACTTGCACAGCACACCCTCACATGATAGATTTCATTTGTTTCATCTCGTAGTCACTCATCCAGCACTCACATTTCTTCCGAAATAGCCTCAGATCAGGCTGTTTGTTAGTTTTGTTAGTCAGCAGTGTTGGGTGTGTAAGCAGGTTAGCAAAGGTCATAAAAGTGAAAAAGTATTCCATGGACTATATATGGACTATATATCCTCTGAATTACTCAGTTATACTGTTCTTTTCACTCCGCCACACGGTACTGCACTGGAGTCAAAGGGAAATTGTTGGCACATACGCTGTGATCTTATCTGGTGTTGCGGCAGCTTTTTAGCGCTTGTGGGGAGTGTTTTGATTCCGATATGATGGCAGCGTATCAGCATATTTGAAATAAACCAGGCCTCGATCTTCATGGTTTAAAGCTTATTAAGTTTTCAGTTTTCTACACCATTAGATAGATAGATAGATAGATAGATAGATAGATAGATAGATAGATAGATAGATAGATGTAAAATTGTGGGGACACCTTTTACACAACATTTTACCTAATAATGTACTGCAAGTTCAATAAAACAGGCCTAATTATGTTTTTATGCTTCAGTCTTTCTATTTATTATTAAATATGGTCAGTGTTATTTGTTTATTGATAATATCCACAGTATTCAGAGTTATTGGCCACCTCTAGGTTTATTTTATATTACATGAATTCAGTGAAACACTTTAGGCTATTGGACCTTTTATAATCTGTAAATAGTTATCTTGATCTATGATTTGAACTTCTTTTAGACATTACCAATTTAAGCTTGTTTGATAACATTGGACTTAACAATAAGCTAATACTGTTATTTCTAACATCTAATTTTATCATTTTAAGCAACAACTGTGCATTAGCAATTCAAGTGACAAATGCTGACACTGTCAGTGTCAAATGAACACCTTTCACATGAGCTACAGCTCATGAAACAGACAATAGAGTCAATACCCACTCATGCATGTTGTAGCTGGTTTGAACCTGATTCATGTTTCTTTCTTTGAACAAGGCAGGTCTGATTGAGTGACCTGAGTGAGCGATTCACTCATTAAAACACTCCTTGTGTTTTATTGGCTGCTTTCTGGAAGTGTGTATATGTTTCATATAATTAGGACACACATCCTTCTATGTCTAAAAGTCTGGGGTCACTTTTAATAACCCATATAGCTTATGTTTTTAGAGAGTGCATGATGTAACCACTTATTCATTGGACCCTTTAATGTTAATAAGCAAAGCATATGTATCCTCATGTTTGCTTCATCTCTGTTCAGTCTGCTTTTGGTAATCATATATCCATCAGCAATCTAAGCAGCAGCAGCTTTGCGGCTTATTTAGCTGAGCAGTTTACCAGAGGTTATATGTGCACAGTGGGTGCACTCAGAGGACACAAAAAAACCGACTTGGGCAGTTTATCTTAGCAACCATTAGAAAAAGTGTAGGGCAAGACAGGGTTGTTAAGGAAAATGCCGAGCTGAGACCTAACTGTGACTTCTTTGTAGTTAAGGCCGTTATACACAGAAAATGATGAGAAAAAACAACACAAAATGTGGAATATTTGGATGTGCTTATGTCACATTAGAACTACACGCATTGGACATGACAAGATTTTCGAATGTATTTCCTGTGTATTTCACTTCACAACAAAATTGGGCAGAATATATATCAAAAATCCAATTATATATTGGCAGCATATTCTGTATTTCAACTACTGTATTTCCAAAAGGCTCCTTTGCTTCTCATGAAACAAACAGTGACTTTGTGCAGGATGCTTTCCATTTTGTAAGTGCGAAAGGAGAATGGAGAGTTTCTCCACCTTATTTCAGGAGCTAAAACTTTACCAGTGATTACCACTGCTAGTGTTATCATTAAAAATAATGATATCACTGCTCAAACGCCGAAGTAATTAATTGTTTTCATGTTGGTTAGCTAACATAGGAACACTGATTAAACATTAGTCCAAGACTGCAGTAACATCATACAGGATAAACTGTAAAAATATAATGTTAAATCACATAATAATGTCCAGCAGTAATAATGACTCCCAGTTTCCAACCTGTGCATTGCATTAGTGCCACTGGGAAAACGTATTTCCATACTGACAATGTAAATACACTTCGAGTACCTTTGTTTGTACAATTCCTTACCGGTTTATACAGCCCAGTGCTTTCATGATGACGCTCTCTGAGAGCACTGATAATATCTAAGCAATAATTTAGTAACTACATGTTACTGTTGAGATCACAAAGGTTAGGCTGGTCATAGTCTTTGAATTTTTCCACAAGAGATAATGAGTGTATAGAGGTCTTGGATTCAGTGCGTGTTGAACTCAGTCAGTTGTTCATGTGACCAGGAGGAGATGTGACATTCATGGTGAGATACTCTAGTACAGTGTACCTCTTTTGATGTCTTAATGGATGACGTTTTTGGTTAAATTAAAGAAACCTTGTTAATAGAATTTCAGTTACTCTATACAATAAGATACTGTACTTTGGAAGTGGTTTAAGATTGCGTTATACGCAAAGAATTTTATGCATCCAGAAATGTGCAATAGCAATGATTAATTCACCACACCCCATGATTAAAATCATTTGTTTGTATTTTTAGGAATTTCTGACTTAGCTCATGACCAACTCACCAAATAGTCAAAAATAAACCAAGTGCTGAGGAGTCAACCCATCAGTACTTTGTTGTGGGACGTCAGCGAACATGTGCCTTCATGCTCTATTAGCGGTAGCCCCTTTAAACACACTTTAATCCCTCCAAATGAAGAACATATGGAGGGACTGACCTGCAATTGCATAAAACAATGTTCTGTCCATGGTAATGGACACTGCTTTGTTCATTTAATCGTAATAAATATTTTTCTCTTTCCTTTCTGGTTCTCCCTCTTTCCTAATGGTCAGGGTCAGAATGCTGTTTCCAGTTTGTACTGCATGGTCTGTGAAAACAGATGCAACAGAAAAAGATATAGGATATAGGATTTGTGTCTTTACCTCGTTGTCTCTGTGTTCCCATATGCCAGGAACCGAAGTGTGAATTTGTGAGCAGGGTCTGTCAACCGAGTATTTGAGGTTTGATAAATCACATGGCTTCCCCATTTTCTGTTGTAAATGTGCTATGACTCATAGGACAGTTGCTTCCTGCATGGCTAGAACACTTTCTAGTAGATGACGAGAGAGTCGTTAGTGAAGTTGTCATTATGAGGAAGTGCCTTTTTGGGCATACATTATATTGATTCCTACTCAGTGTCTATCTGTGTTTTTGTCTTTAGAAATAAGTCAAGTGCAAATACTAAGGGGAAAAAACCTTACTGTAGAATAGTTCAGCACTCAAAACAGATTCTTTGGGACAATGCCATGGTAGAACCTGTTTTCCCTAAAGGACATTTGAGCTCCTTGGGGAACCAGCAGTGGACCTTCATTATAAATGAAATAATGTATCAGTGTAGGGAAGAGCTCTGTTCTTACAAAAAGTGTTCCTCTAATGCCAAATAAGAATAGGTTGACAGTCAGGCTCAAAACAGAATCCAAGCAAACATAGTAGAAGGGACAGGCAAAGTCATATATACGAAGAGGCAGGCAGAGTCAAAACCAAATAAGCAATCAGAACAGGGCAACCAAAACAGAGGGTAGAAGAAGAGAAGGGGCGAACCAGAGATCAAACAGAGTCAGAACCAGAAAGTCGGAATCAGTATCACTACTGATTACTGCCTCAGTAAGGCAACGGGAGTTGGCAATACTTCGCAATGGGTGCGTGTGAACCAGGAGCTTATAAGCAAACGGACTAAATGAGATGCAGGTGTGAATAATTAATACTCTGGAAATAGGGCGTGATTGGGCGATGACGGACATGTGACTGTGACATCATTGGGTAGTGGGTTCTGGGAGTTGGAGTTCGGGAGATCAGCGGCAAAGGGGAAACCCGGAAGCGTGACACACCTCTGTTTCCCACAGGTAGTTCTTTAGGGAATCAAAAGTGGGTAGTGTAGGGGATAGCTATCCTCTTGAAAACAGATGTACCAAAAAAAGGTTCTTTCCATGAAACCAGAGATCTTTGGTTGCCTTAAGACCCTTTCAACGGAGGGTTCTTTGGGGAACCCTATTTTGTAAATGAGATGAAGAAACTTTTAAAATATCAAGATCCTTCACATAATGTGATGATTCTGTAAGAAATATTTAAACCTTTAAAAGGTTCTTCACTCTCACATATCGCATTTTCAAACATCACCTAACCTTGTTTGTTAAATCATCACACTGTGATGCAGGTACAACACCGAAGATAGTGGAAGACTGTTATGTGTGAATGAGCCCTCTAACCAGTCACAGTGTTATTATTACTGTGTACTGTGAGAATGTCTACATTTTCTTTGAAAATGTTAAGTATGATGTAACGTTAACCCACCTGCTTCACATAGAAAAAGATTTGATCACTCCAAGCAGTGACATAAATGAGCTTTAGACTTGGCCTTCTTCTTTATCTTTTACCATGTTGGGTTTCAGAAAGAATTAGCCCTTCCTCTGGGATAAGAAAGCAGTGAATCACATTAGCCTTGACTGTTGGACAACAGTACATATTTATGTGCTGTACCAGCGCTCTGAAGGGTTACAGATACATGAACAAAGAGGTTTGATCATGCAAACGCCCTGAACTACTTTTGCCTCCTGGTCTTCATTCACAAGGCCAGTTTAACCCTAAGATGTTGTTTTGATGTATTATTATTTTGTAATTCTTTCTTTATATGGCAAGAAAAATGCAAAGGATGGTTTTCCCTTCTACAAAATAAGCAAAAAAGATTTTGCCAAAAAAAAAAAAATTCATAAAACGAAATCTCCTTCTCTGCACAGAAGCACAAAAATGGTGTTGAGGTAAAGTTAAAAGGGGATTATTATGCTCATTTTTAGTGTTCCTTATTTTATTTTGGGGACTACTAGAATACATGTACATGCTTGTTTTCCCAAAACACAAAATTGTTTTCATACTGCACATCTGTGTTCACCCTCTGTTAGAGCTCCTATGTCTTTAAGCAACAACTCCTGACAAGCCCAGTGTGCTCCTGTTAGCTTGTCCACTCTGTTCTGACTGGTCACCTGAGCAGCATCTTGTCACCGCTGTGGCTGTTCTTACATTGTCGTCAGTTCTTTTACATCACTTTGTGCCAGAGCCCAATCCTTAAAGTTAGGGAGAACAGGTTGGTAGACCTGGTCCACCTGCGCAAGGTAGACTGGAGTGTGACTCACGTTGTAACAGAGAAAAGGGGCTGGAATTCCAGTGAGGCAGCTGAGAAAAGTGGTTTCTGTGGAAGAGATTTTCTCCCTCTGGCAGGTACTGGCAGGCGTTATAACAGACGGTTTACATTCGCAAAAAGCTGCAACACGCTAAAAGTGAGAAATGAGAAATGCTCAGCTGAAAAAATGGTAAATCGGCAAACTGTGAATTGAAGCAACAGGCCAGTTAGCATGCTGTTATTTCTAATGCTAACTTGCCAATGCTACCTTTTATGAATTATGAATATTAGCATTTTTGTAAGAAGTACTTTAATCCAGTAAACATTTAAAAGTACAAACTTGTGCTATGTTTATACAATGTCCAAAACTGCACAGTAATATTGTTTTTCAAGACTGCCAAAGGTTTGTCTCAAATCTCTGAACAGAGAACATCTGGGCAAAACTGGCCTCGTTCTGTATATGAGCACTTTATAGTGGAGAAGCTGTTTAAATGAGATGTTTTCCACAGTTGCACCTTCCTCCTCTACCACAGAGTCGGTGTAATTGCTGTCATGGCATACAACAGGGTGATTTGTATGCTGGCCCCAAGCAGTGCTTTTTTATCACTATGTAGCAAAGCACACTTCTTCATCGCAGACAAGCAAAAGAAAGCTGTGCGATAGAATGTTTTGGGTACAGCCAACTGGGATGCATTCTACATGTAACATTCAGACCAGCCATAGTTGTTTTCTATCTCTCTTTGAGGCTGACTCTTATTACTGAAGCATCCCATAAATCAGTGCATTTCGCAAGTGACCGAGGAGAGAGAGGAAGGAAGCCGCTGGCAAGACCAGAGGCTGTGAAATGTAGATTGATCCCTCTCTTACGTAACTGGGAGATCATCCATCCTTCCTCTAGTTCCCTTGAGCAGACAGACAGACCTTTTTTTTGACAGAGGATTTAGAGCCAGAGAGCAACGTGTGCTATGTGTCCTGAGGTTAATGAAAAAGCAGAAAGAGGAGTCGCTCGTGTTCTCAAGAACAAGTACATGAACATGACAGAGGGTCTGTTTGGATTGTTGGAATCTGCTTAAATAAACCTTTGGGTTTGGCCCTCTCTTATTAAATTGATCTTTTGTGGTTCAAGTAAAGTACAAAATACGGCTGCACTGTATTATTACACTCAATTTTCCAATATAAGCATACAGAGTAATAATAGAGGCAGAAGTAGTAATTTGCTCACTCACAAGATCCCCATGAACAAAAAGTTTCATGAACAAGTGTTTTATTTAAAGTTAACTCATTAATCAAAGCTTAACATGACAAGTGATGAATATCATTAGTGTTTTTTTTGTTTGACACTGTTATTGTATTTTCCTAGTTTGTTCATTGAACACATGCATAGCAGCACACTTTATGTTGCTACAATCTGTGATTGTAATCCAATCCAATTTTTAAGAAATGGTAACATACTCATTAATTTTAGGGGTTATATTGTCATTATTGTGATACATTATGCAACTGTATGCTTGTTTTAATGTGCATTTGATACACTGTTCTTCCAGAACACTGAACAACTACAATTTTTTTAAAAATATGCCATTGCTGCAGTATTTTTTGTAAATATCTAAATTCCTAAAAAACTAACAAAATATTGTGATACATACTGTAAATCATAAATATCTTCAAGTATTGTTTTATTATGATTTAGTTTCATTGATTAAGTATAAATCTTTTATACCTCTTTTTTTTAATACTGCTGTGCATTTCGACAAACTCAGTCTACTTCACTGACTTTACTGTAAAAACAGTTAATAGCCTAATATTACTTGTCCTGCTAAAATCGTGACTATAATATATGTTATGCATCACCAAAAGGTTAAACAGCTTTTGATTCTAAGTAAGTAATATTAGACAGCGCAGTGGGTGATTAATGTACAGCGCCTGGTATTCTCATTTTACACAAGAACATCTCGAGTAGTCATTTTGGCAGGAAGCTTGTGAGCTGAGATGTTAGTATAAAACGGTATGGTAATATTATGTATCTGGTCCCATTAGCCAAGTGTTGAACCTGCTGACCCTAACCCATGGCTCCGGGCCTTACTGAATCCTGTATCAAAGAGTGCTGACATCAACATTTCTCTTTGGTAAACTCAAAGAGCAGTGGTGGTACCACATATGGAACCAGAAGTCCAAAACTATTGTCATATTAACCTAGGCTTATCATCTCTGATGCTGTATTTCAGAACATGGAACTATACGCTTTGAGCTTAATGTTGTTGCAATGTTTTTGCACTGAAACACTAGTACCTCATACAACAGCTTGTACTTTGTATATGGAGAGTTGATTAAAGGGTTTATTCAACCAAATCAAATTAGCCTGCTAGCCTAGCAAATAAGTGGAAGCAAGTTGTATGCAGTTAGACAGTTGTTGTTATTGGAAGCTACTGACTTTTACTTTGTAAACAGGTAAACATTTTCAACTGTTCTATTTAGTATTTATCTGTAGCATTTACTGAATCCTCCCTAGTTTAAACATTATAAGATAAAAGTATGTACAAATTAGTCTTGTGAATTATTCTAGTGGTTATGCCATAGCATCTCTTTAGCAAC
The DNA here is from genome assembly GCA_034552555.1 of Semaprochilodus insignis. Taxonomy (NCBI): domain Eukaryota; kingdom Metazoa; phylum Chordata; class Actinopteri; order Characiformes; family Prochilodontidae; genus Semaprochilodus; species Semaprochilodus insignis. Next base: position 39,336,291 of record CM067475.1, on the reverse strand, counting down.
TGCAAAGGAAGGGCAACAGCAGGACAGGAATATTGGAACCTCTAGAACATGAAAGCAGGTTACATTATTACAAAACTTGACTACAGTGTAGTTTAACTGTCTATTATAAATCAGTAGCTAATTTGTAAATTACTATCCAATCACAGGTTTATAACTTCTTTTTTTTTCAAATAATTAACCAAACAAAGATGTACAGTGCTGCTTAAAAGTGGGTGAACCCTTGTTCATTTTGTGAATGTCTACATAGGTGTGACCTAAAATATGTTTAGCTCTTGAATGTCAGTGTTATTGAGTTCACAGTCAGGCAAACACTGAACAACAAAAGTATGTATAGAATGAGGGCAAGAAAAAATCCACTACTCTCCAGGAAGATTATTTTTGCTGTTTAAAGTTTCCTAAAGACAAACTGGATGAGCCACAAGACTACTAAAATAATGTTACATGGATGAATAAGGTAAAAAATCTATATTTGAGTCTTAAATCAGAGATTTTATCGTTGGCAAAACTGAGCACTGCATTCTAGCATAAGAACCTAATTCAAACTTTGAAACATGGTGGTGGCAGTATCATGGTTTTGATTCCACCGGTGTCAGGACATCTATCCCCTGAACTGAAACTGCAGATGCAAAAATGGGTCCTGCAAAAAGGCAGAAAGACCGCAACCCTAAAAATAATACTTAGCCTACAAAGAGTGGCTGATTCATGCAATAAGGTCCACCAATATAACCAACATGGGACAGCTGAGTCAATTCTGTAAGGAGGAATGCACCAAGATGTGGAGGAATGAACCAGGATGTGAAGGACTGATCAACAGTTACAGGAACCATTTGGTTAGTAATTACTGTGCAAGGGGTCACACCAGTTCGGATATCAGCCAGCACATTCTGGGTCACTGGTATTGTTTTTTATTCTCATCCCTGTTATATCCTCTGCACCAAATCCTTGAATTTTGAAAATTATGTATGGTAGTAGCTGGTACAGTTTGTATATTTGCACAGTTGGGAGTGGGCAATATGGCGAAAACATAACAACACAATACTTCAGATAATTTCCTGATACGAGATCCCAGTAAACAATGCTCATCCGTGGACGTCTAAAATGTGTTTAAATATAGTCAGATATGTGATTTCAACATTGTTTCAGCAGTTCAAACGGTTCAAATTTTTATTGGGATATGTATCAAGATCTAAATATGCCTTCGGGCATAAAACATGCAGTAGAGCAGTGTTCATTAACGACCAAGGATATCTACGATATGATCAGGAAAGCATGCAACATAATGTGATCACAAAAACGTGTTAAATATTATTCAGACAAAGAGTTTTTGTTGACTTTTCGCAATTGTATTATTTTGCTTTTGAGCTATGTAATACTATAATTGGTGAATCATATTTCTGTAATTATCACAACATGGGTTTTCCTGATAAACATGCTTCCTTGCATTGAGCTTGAACCATGTAGATAGCCAGGAACTTAACTTGACCTGACTGAACTGTTTTGTGTGTCAATTGAAACAATAACGACCACTGTTACAACAAAGCTGCGTCAACCACAAGGAGTAATTTTATGGAATTAAGCATAAATTCGTTTGTTTTTGTATTTCCCAGTAAACATTTGAACCGTTTGAACCGAAATCACGAATCTGACTATATTTAAACATATTTTAGACGTCCACGGACGACCATTGTTTACTGGGTTGTCTACATAGAAAAGACTGTTGCTGTATACTGTTTTTCAGCCTTGCACCGTGCTTGCAGCTGCGATTTTAATTTTTTTTTATTTATTTCTTTATTTATTTATTTATTTTAAACGCTTCATCGAGCATTTTATTTTATGTCCATGTCATACAGGCCTAATATTTGGTATCAGTACTGTCAGCACCATTGTGTTATCCTGACAACAATAAAAAGCTAATCTAAAAAGGCCAAACAGTCAGAACACACAGTCTGGAGTTTATACACTGGTGGCATGCGGCTTCTAGGCCAAATATTCACGGCTCTTGCTGAGCTCCAAGTAGGGTAATAATATACTCCGCCACGCCACGTCCTGGCAAACAATGTCACAGGCCACTGCTTTTCTGCAGGCTTACCCCATGTGATCTAAGGACATTGTTGCTGCTGTGTAGATGCCCTTGGGAGTCTGTTGATCACAAAATATATTTACGCAAATGCATGCTGGTCTGTCTAGCTTGGGTATGTGTAGTCATATGAAATGATACAGCACTATTAACCAAGGTTACTGCAGCTACATACTTATATTTTGATTTTTTGTATTTTGTTTACATGCAGTGTTGTTATCTCTCTCTGTAAAGCACTGATAACAGTAAATGAAAGGTATCTCCGATGATAGGGTATGTCAGTAGAAGCCCAGTTGCAACTCTTACTCGTCAACACCTTCTTTTCACATAAACAGTGTCGCTTAGAGCAGACACTGCTTGTTCCTGATAAGGTGCAGGCCTCCTCAATGCCCCACCCCCTCCCCTGCCTCAAAACAAACACATATGCCTCATTATGTAATATTCCTACACACAGACTAAATCTAATTGCATTGTTGTTGACGTCAACATTGCTGAATACGGCACTGTGTACACCTCAGTCTGATTAAACTCATTTTCAGCACAACACACACTAATACACCGCCAACATATCAGAATGGTCCATCTCCCAAATATTACCTGCTTTTTGGTGGTCCTGTTGGGGTCCTGACCATTGAACAACAAGGTGAAAAGGGGATAACAATGTATGCAGAGAAACAGATGGGCTACAGTCTGTAACTGTAAAACCGCAAAGTGCACCTATATGGTAAGTAGAGCAATGAACAATGAGTTTAGATAAGGATGTGTGCCTAATTACAGGTCAGTGTATAGTTATTGAACAGGCTTATTTGCAGCTGGGTGTAGAGTTGAGAACCTGCCATACAGCATTGTAACCATTTCTAAATGTGAAAATGCTGCCGCATAAAGTAAGTGATAATTCTGATCTGATATTTTAATCATATGATTATGAATATGCTTTGGTCCTGCATATCATGATATAGCAGTGCTTAACGTATATCCCTGTACTTTATAAGTAGCATCTGCTACAGTAACATTTCTCCTTTTCTTGTGCCCCAATGGGTTTTCTCATGTTAAGTTAGCCTAAAGCTAGGAGGTTTAGAGGTTGTTTTGCATAGTAAATACAAATGATTAATAAAGTAGTTTAGAAATCTAACTTAGAAAATCTAAGAAATCTCTATAATGAACTATTTCACATCACTCTGAAAGACTTTGTTTACATATTGGGTCTTCTAATACAGTAACCGTGCAATGGATTTTATTCTAAATTGTTATTAAATTTTGAATGTTGTTCCAACTAGTTTTCTTTACTTTTCTATAATAGTTGTTGAAATTGTTGTCTATGTTAATTAATAGCATGATGGATAGACCTACAGAAAGATTAGACTGAAAAACACAGTAGTACTCCTTTGCGAAGCTTCGTAAAGCTCTGTGGGAGTGAATCTGACTCATTACAGGTTCATTTAGCATTCTAGAAAATGCTGCACATATGCAAAATCTGATGTTCCTGTTCCCACATTCATGCTCACCACATGCCCACTAACATTGGCATATAACAGTCCACATATGACATCACACTTGAATATATTAACCACCCTGCAGCCTCGACCATAAAACACAATTACGGGTTATAAATCTCTGTGCATCTGCTCTGTTTTGACAAGGCTTTGAATGCCATGTGGAAATGTTAAAACAAGCAGGATGCCAGTCATACTTCTTTCTCCTTCCCATATTTATGTTGTGCAGTTTTGGTCTGCTGTAGCGTCCGCATTTTTTAAAAGAGACCTCCTCCACAGAATGCAGCAAACTACATGCTTATATAAAAGCCCTTGTTTTGTGTTACAAGCTCTAGCTGCCAGCCCACATTACATGCATATTTGGTGGCTATAATGTAGTTTAGCCCTAGTCCTTCTTTTCAGCTGATCAGCACAGTTGGAAGGATGCTAGCACACTGTGCTGTAACCTGCATCTCCTGTATTGTCAGTATAGGTGCGTCCGCATGGCACTGTGTACTTTTTTCCAGAAAGATTTTCTCCTGGCCGTAATTTGCCCTGCTTCTTTCTTTGGCACCAGAGAGCTGGGAGGATATTACATTTTGCAGTGAAGACGTCTTATCAAAGCATGGCCTGTGATTTAATGTGAATTTTGCAGCCTGCTTTTTCCACCGCACTCTGAAAAACAATGAGCCTCAGTTTTGTGCTAAGTCCGTCCAGGAGGCGTTGAGTGGGGCTCTTTCAGAGGTGAAGTCAGTGCTACATTGCTTTGCTGAATTGGCAGCTAAATGCAAGGCTGCAAACCTGTGGCCAACACTGAGCTCCTGTCTGCCAGTAGTTATAGTGATACTGGACAGAGAGAAGTCATTCCAGACAGCTTGTCAGTGCAGGTTGAGACAGCATTACTTATTATGTCTTTCTATGTAAGACCCCTTGGACTGCTGTTTTGCCTTTGATGTGTGATTTATGTTTGTAAAATATTTTTATAGTTTATAGTTTTTGTGTGGGTGGGCTAATATAGAATTTCTGATTTATTTTATTTATTATTTTTCTTATTATTTTTATTTTTTTAATTATAAACATGTTTTGTTGATTTTCTAAGCGCAAATAACACATTCTGTACAGAGATCACAATTTCTGGCCGATATAATGAACAATTACTGCTATATTTAAAATATTTGGGTTTTTTGTATTTTTTTAGGAGAAATTTCTTAGGAAAATTTCCTAAAATGTACATTCCTAATAATATTGTTTAATATTTTAAATCTGATAATATGATAACAATATGATATATATATATTCTCTTAAAACGCGTTGGTAAATGGGTCATTCCATACCAGCTTAGCTAGCCTTTTCAGTTCATGTCATGGATTTTCCTGAAAGAAATTAAGTGAAAACTTCTATTAAATTTGTGGGTCCTGGCAAAGTCCTGTAGTTCTTCTTCAAGCACAATTTAGTTTTAATTGGTGATGCTTAGGGTGCATATATAAATAATCACAGAAATGATGAAAAGGGCCAAACTTAAAAATGCATAACAAAAAAATGCTTGCGTTATAGGAATAGAATAGGAGGATTTTTTATGAAAGTCCATGACATGAACTGGGAACTGGAACTAGGTGAGTTGGTAAGGAATGTCCCAAGTATATTCACAGAGATAAAAGGGCCCTCACCCCCACCCACTTCCTGTTATTGTGCTATAGTGTCTCTGCTTTGATGTAATGGACAACACACACTTTTCCATAAATAAGTTCTTAAGCATTTTTCTCCTCCTAAATCCTCACCAGACTTACAATAACCAGGGGATAGAGATCAAAGGTCCACAGTAAATCAAAGTGAGAGATCTAATAAAATGGGCATTAGCATGTAAAAACAAAGCATCTTTTGCAGTGTGGTTTGTGCTTAGACTGCTCAGGATGTCCTAACACATCTCTCTGTACCATGACATATTTGAACAATATTGTAATACTCTTCAACTAAACCGTAACAAGCATTATGAGTCTATTAAATATAAATGAACTAAAATTACAGACATGTTTTTTTAATTTCACATAAATCAATAGGCCTTCTGTGAATTCCTAGAAGGCCTTGAGAGTTCCCTACAGTTGATCAGTGTTATTTTTCCCTGCCGGCTGGTGCACAGTAAAGAAATCATAAATCAAAAGGCTTATTAAAGGCAAGTAAAAGTTATTACATTTTTATATGATGAATTGTGCGTAATATGACTAGGGACTGAACTAACAAAGTAAAAATGTCTGTTATGATTTCAGATTGACCTTAACACCCTGACAGAAATAGTTGTTTCGGTTTTAGACATTATAACATAGAGCTTTAGTAAAAATGTGACATTTGTTGGCTCTTTTTTTTATCTGTTTTTATTCATGCTCAGGACATTTTGCCCAAAAAATGTATGAAAACAAGCACACCACACAAATTCACACATAAACTTCTTGAACCTTCAGGTTCTGACCATCTCCCACTGCCTTGGTTACGTAAACAGGATGTTCTCACTCTGCATTCTGCTTTGGGGTAGCTATGACTGTCTGTCAACAAGATGCCAACTCATTAGCCATAGCCATTAACTTCTAGCTCTGAAGTCCAGGTCACTGCTGGTCTGTGTCTCATTTTCTGGAGTTCTAATGGTGCCTCTGTGCTCATACATCCCTGTTTACACTCATGAAATTGGACTTAATGAGCCGAACAGCGGGTTCTCTGTTTTGAATGTGGACAGTGAGGAGTTTGAGGTGCAAAGTAGCCGTGAGCTAACACATTTGAAAGTGAAGCATGGTCATTGGTCTTGATGCATGAACGTTTGAGAAAGTGGCATGGAAGTTGAGAGTGTCTGGCAAAGGTGTTGGTAGACCCCCATGATGTCATATAGCAACACATGGCCTAGCGTGTATGAAAATGGGTGGAAAAATAAATAAATAAAAAGTCGCTGACCCATGTAGTTTTTCTACCTGTAGCTTTTTTCACATTTACTAGTGCAGTTTGGATTCTGATTGAATCCTCCTTCTCAATGCAAAGTATACAACAGCACACTAGAAAAGCTTCCTAAGTTCTCTAGATATAGTCTTGGGCTTTTTTTGGAAATGATTTATAGTGACTGGTCCAGGTGAGAAAAACAGCCTGCATTGTTAATGTTAGCCTGTTTTACTGCAAGACATTTTTTCTTTAATTTGTTCCCAAGAAACATCCTACGAAAAAGTCTCAATCTGATTTATGCAGATGTTGTTTTCACCCGTGTGCCCTTGAATGTGTGTAGACTCTATTCTTACATAAGAATAAATCCCAAATAGGAAAACTTTGGTGAATTTCAGAATCTCTGAAAACTGCATAAATGGGTTTTGGGAGGAAATTTCTTTCTAGGAATGATTGGCGAATGAGGCCCAAATATGCTAAATTAAAGTTTAACTTTATTGGTTAGTTTGGGGGAGACCCAATACACTAGACATATCCCTGCCTGGAAAATTGTGTATTTAATTTACTTTCCTAATATTCCCGGGCACACTCCGTTAGGCTTTCTGAGCTATATAAGAAATGCTGGCATGGTCCTTCAGACTACAAGAAATAAAAGAAGGGAGAGAATCATTAGTGTTTCCATTCCCTGCCAGCATATTCTGGGTTGTGTGCTATGTGTGCCAGGCTCTGGAGTTTGGCAGTGCTCTAATACCACTCTAATGGTCTAATACACATTCTACACTCATACACTTATTAAACGCCCTCCTCTATTACAGACCATTACAAACAAGCAAGCAGTAGCTGTTAATGTAATTGAATTGGCTCTTAGATATTTTTGTAGTGAATTGTTTACTAGTACATGGTGTACTATGTCAGGAAACACATAATCCATCAATTGCTGTAAACTAATGTAATATATGAAACTAATCCACATCTAAAAACCACAAACTGTCCCCACTTTCTGAATGCTAACAGACCTGTAGTTTTCTGAATGTAGTACTTTATTACACAGTTGGACTTTCTTCGTTCTTGGTTGTGGTGAAATCAAATTTGGCTTCTCAAGCCCATTCATATTTTGAGTTCTTTACACATCACCCACAGTAACAGGCAAGAACAGTGTTATAGCGCTGCGGTTAGGTGGTGTGCACTAAAATGCCCTCTACTCCAAAGCCCTGATGTCATCAACGTTAAACCACTCCAGTAGATGAAATTAAAAGCTGTTTCCTAAAACTGCCGTTACATAACTGTGCTTGCTTGCAATAGATAAAAGAGTGCACAACAGTTATGCGCAGTGTAAACTCCTTCGGACACTGCATATACCTCTTCATGTGAGCAAGGACCATTGTTTTTGTCAGATCAGGAAAGGCTTGCCGTGTATAAACAAGACTTCATTTACTTCCATCTACTCACTTAAAGAAAATATGAGAAGCGCTTAACACATTATTAAAAGACAAACAAAAGTTTCTTAACCTTCAGCTCAGGCCAAGAGTTCATTTTAGGACATACCATAGCAGTCAAAAGTTTGGGCACACCTATTTGACGGCTTTTCCTGTTCTGGCTCAAATGCATTAACAAATACAGGCATTACACTACATCACAACTTTACACTGCTTTTACTTCATACGTTTTCTAAATTGCACTAAAGTTCTAAAATATATACTAAATGTTCAACCAAGTCTGAATACTTCTGTAAGTGTCTCTATGCCATTTGTTTTCCCATTTTAGACGAGGCGGCTGACCAAGGTGGAACGCCAGCGCTTTAGTGAGGAGGTGGAGATGCTAAAGGGCCTGCAGCACCCCAACATTGTCCGCTTCTATGACTCCTGGAAGTCCACCGTCAAAGGCCACAAATGCATTATCCTCGTCACTGAGCTCATGACGTCAGGAACCCTTAAGACGTAAGTTTGGAAATTGCTCCAGAATTGCTTACAGATGGCTCAGCAGTTTTCACCTGCAAACAACCCATGCATGCTTGATTGCTGTCCTTCAGTACAGAGAAAAAAATGTACTTAACGTCTCTTTTATTAAACATATGCACTTGTTGTCATTGTAAGATCCCTAGTAATGTCAGGAGGCCGTTATAAGAGGCTGTTTTTGTCTTTAAGAAATGATGACAGTAAAGTGAGTTCATCTTTACTGTATAATAAATTATACTTACTTTAATATTTACTTTGGTCGATGGACACTTCACCCACCACCCTAAAAAGCAAGAGTTAATGATTTGAATTTTCATTATAAAAAAAGGTTTAATCACCGATTCATGTCTTGTGGCCTCAGATACCTAAAAAGATTTAAAGAGATGAAGCTGAAGCTTCTCCAGCGCTGGAGCCACCAAATCCTGAAGGGCCTTCACTTCCTGCACACAAGAGCCCCACCAATCATCCACCGAGACCTCAAGTGTGACAACATCTTTATAACAGGCCCCACTGGCTCGGTCAAGATTGGCGATTTGGGTCTGGCTACGCTCAAAAGTGCCTCTTTTGCCAAAAGTGTCATAGGTGAGTTACTGTAATGACCTTGATGTACTTAAGAGCCTGTTCAAGATCTCTAAAACAGGATTTTCATTTTTATAGGGCATATTTTTCTGATACACACTGTGAATCCTTTCAAATCTCAATCCAAACATTAAAGTAAAAATAGTTAAGGGCTAGTTAGCGTTATGTAAATGTAAATAAAAGTAAATTTATGTTATTTTTGGTGGAGCTTCTAATTCAGTTTGGTGGAGTGGAAAAAAGTAGACATACTCGCTTGTAATGGACCTTTTGCTCTCTGTAGCCTGTTACCTCAGCAGAGAATTGACCTTCACAGTTATTACTGTAAACATACCTTGCACTGCCTCCACTACATGCTGGTGTATACGTTTGTTTATTTATTTGTTCTTGTCATATTTATGCTGCCACAGTTCTCGACAGAGATTAGCCTCAAAGACGTCAGCAGCTACAGCCTATTTGTCATCCTTTTTATGAATCTTTCTCAACACTCGTATTCGTCGACTATGCAAAGCTCAAAAAGGATCTATTTAATCCAGGATCAGCCAAAGGATTTAGAGCACTCTATACAGGCAGGACTTGTCTTAACCATCCGTAATAATGCAAGTAAGGTTTTCTTAAATCAAAATAAAGCCTTGTTTTGGAGTGAAGTACAATGTTATTTGAAAGCCAGTGCCTGTTTTTCGAGAGACCATCCATGATGAGTTGTGGTGCCAGGATGAGGGGCCAGTCAAATTTCTTAATACATGTTCTGGTTCCTCCAGGTTCAGTACTGGGCTTTTAATGTTTGAAACCTTCTTGCTGTATTCTGTGTCCTCACAGGCACCCCTGAATTCATGGCTCCAGAAATGTATGAGGAAAAGTATGATGAGGCAGTCGACGTATACGCATTTGGGATGTGCATCCTGGAGATGACCACATCCGAATACCCTTATTCAGAGTGCCAAAACGCAGCCCAAATCTACCGGAAAGTCACCAGTGTAAGTGAAGATGTTTTACCCATTTTAATTTTCGCATGCAACAGGGATAATGATAAGTGCTGACGTATGCCCCCAGGAAAAAAATAGGCTAAGCTAAGCCCAAAATGCCAAAATATTAAGCCTTTAAAGGTCCATTGAACAAACAGATAAAGGAAGCTAGTATAGAATAGCGTTTTCCTTTGATTTCTTTAAATGTTGGACGTTTTGCAGGTAAACTTGCAGACAGTTCTGGTTTTTGGTTCGGTTCCCTGTTGTATCGCTGTATCTTTGTCTTCTGTCCTTTTTTAAAGATCTGTTGCACATGTAGTCATTCCCTGACACATCTCTCAATGGGACATGTGTGTATCTGGTTGTCTACGTGAAACCACTCATAGTCTCTTCTTTTACTTGTCTGTGCAGACCTCCCTAAACTCAGCGACTGTCTGCACTGTAATAGTCTCCTCTGAGGTTTCATGAGCCCACTAATGGCTGTCTGAAGCCTATATGAATGTCACAGTGACATTTCTCCACGGCAGAAGGGACAATTAACATGTCTCTCCAGAGCTATAATTCCATTAAAATAGAGATGTCCTGCTTCATTCACAGCAGTAATCATCCTCTGTCTCAGCTCTGCATTCCCGCAGAATTGCAAATTGTAGGACTAGAATATGTTATTAATTATGTTGTGAGATCTATAAGTATGACATCAGCTTGCTGCAGTCTGTTTTAAGTATCTTGATTTGGTTTTTGTTGGTCCCACAAATTTCACCTCTTGTTCAGACACCTCAATAGTGCTCAGCTTCCCCCTATTTCTGCACCTAGTTAGATAGATGTAAAATCATTTTAGTGATGGGCCAGTCCATATTTTTTTCAGGTCCAATTGGAACACCGGTTGCAATGCAATAGCTCTTTTAAATTTCATATTATCATTATTATTGTTGCTATTGTGTTTGAGGTTGCATCACACACTTATGCGATTGATTTAAATAAAAAAGAATTTATTTATGTCACACTGCACATACAAACAGGTAGCAGCAACAGCATTAACCTATTTATTCAACCTATTATACCTGGGCTCTAGGTGCTCCAACAGGCTGTGAAATCTGAAATTTTCCACTATAGATAGCGCTTGGCCATCGAGTATAATGAAGTTGGGCAACAACTCTGTAATCCTAATAGCCTTTGGGTTGTCTGCTGGAAGTTTATCACATTTCTGGAAAGCATCAGCGAGTCTGCTGCCTGGTGGTGTCATCCTGGCTGTTGGCTAGCTTGAACTCCTGGTAAGGCTGCTGCACACCGGACGTGCTGCGCTGCATGGCACAGCATCCAAAAATCTGAAAACATTGATTTTAATGGAAGTGCTCACCTGCACCATTACCCAATGACTCACAGCATGCTTCAGCACAGCAATGTCACAGCATGCTTCAACATATTTTACTGTTACTACATTAAATTAATGCCATATTGAAACCACAGAAAGATACAGTAGATTGCATGTGCCTGAATTTTACACAGAGAAAAGCAGCCAGTCTTTCAGATAAACAGACAAATGCTAGTGGTCTGTTAGCTCAGCTAACATTACTTGCCAAGCTTGTTTTAGCTTGTAACTTTCTTAAACTTGATTTAAAATAGTATAAAGACACAAAATATCACATTAGACGTAAAATAAAGTGAAACTACACTGCAAAACTTTAAACCTAGGGGTTTTTTTTTACCTCAATTTGTTAATATGGCCTCTTTCAGCTTTTTTCATTAGTTTTGAGCAACATTGAGAGCACAGAAAGCCATGGTAGAAAAGGTCACAGTCAGTCTTTTAGATTAATAGATGTCAGCTAACGTTACCGTTCAGTCTTCTTCAGCTCACTAAAAGAGACCTGTTACTAAACTAGCAAACAGATGGCAAGCGTGATTTATCTTATCTGCACAGCCCTACCTGATGGAACATCTCACAGCTAATTAGGTTATTTGGCAACAGGTTAGTAACATGTCTGGGTATAAAAAGAGCATCAGAGACTTTCAGAAGTAAAGATATGGAGGGGTTCATCAGTCTGTGCAATAATTCAAGAATAACTTTTCTCAACATTTAATAACAAAACACATATAAAAAAAACATATAAAGCATAATATACTATAAATAGCAAATAACTGAAATTATGGAAATCATTAATGCCGTATCCTGTCAGCTACACAGGAGAAGAACCACCCAGCTTGTTATTAGCACACAGTTCAAAAGACAGCATCTGTAATCATATGGGGGTGCACATGGGCATGGGTGGCTGGCACATCTGTGAAGGCAGCATTACTGTTGAACGATATTTACGTGTTTTGGAGCAAGATGTGCTGCCATCAAAATGATGTCTTTTTCAGTGAAGGCCTTGCTTTTTCCAACTAGACATACCAAACCACATTCTACATGTATTACAACAGCATGGCTCCATAGTAAAAGAGTCTGGGTGCTGAACTGGCCTGCAGTCCAGGCCGGTCACCCATTGAAAATATGTGGTGCATTATGAAATGAAGATACGACAGAGGAGAGCTGACGAAATCCTATATCAATAATATCAAAGAATGGGAAATGTTTCATTTTCAAAACTACAGCATTTAGTTTCCTCAGTTCCAAAACCGTCATAGAGTGTTGTTAAAAGACGAGTGTCACGCTTCCAGGTTTCCCTGCCGCCTCCAATCTCCCGGACTCCATCTCCCAGAGTTCACTCCCCGTTGACTTCACAGTCACATGTCCTGAATCCTCCAATCACACCCCACTTCCTAGGTCCAGCTCTCCCGAATTCTGAATTACACACACCTGCTGCTCATTCCCCTCACTGCATTTAAACCCCTCACAAACACTCAGTCACTGCAAAGTATTGCCAAACTCTGTTTGCGTACAGAGCATGTCTCCCCTGTGTTTCTCTGCTTGTTCTCTCTGGTTTTGACTACTCTTTGTTGTTTGACTCTCTCTCTCTCTCTTTTGGATTCTCCTCTTTGGATCTGTTTGCTGGTTTGTTTGTTATCTCTGGTTTTGACTTCCTTTTTGTTTATTGGTTTACTCTTTTTGATTGTCCTCTAGTTTTGTTTGCTGGTTCATTCTGACTCTCCGGTTCTCGACCCCTGCCTGTCTCTCTCTGTTTATGCCTCAGCCTCGTCCTGTGGTAATGTGTGTCTTGTTGTTGCTGCTGAATCTGACTGTCCAGTTGTTGAATAAATACCCTTTGATTTTTAGCTGATTTGACGTGCGGCATGCGTCAAATTATGTTTGTTGTTTCTGACAACGAGGTGATGTAGAACAGTGGTAACATGCCCCGTCCCAACTTTTTAAAAATGCATTGGTGGCATCAAATTCAAATTAGGTATATATATAAAATAAAAAAATAAAATTTAACATGTCTGTCTTATTTTCAGTTAAATGTAGGGTTTGAATGATTTGCACAACATTGCACTTGAAACCTCTGACATTATACAGCGCTAACATTAAAATTATTTTAAACACTTATCTAGAATATGATTCCCATGATTTCAGATTTTTAAACTGTAACCTTTTTATTGTTCCTGGCAGTCAGAGTAGAATAGATCACAATAAAATCCAAAGTATTATACTGAATTATTATGCCTTTTAAAATTTATTGCAGTAACTGTTCTCTGTAGAAGAGCGGAATGTGTTAACTCATAACTCCTGTTTTCACTGATTGTTAGCCATGTCAGCATTGTTTAGCTAATTATCTGTCAAAGGTGTTTATTTAGGAGTGAAGAGCTTGTGGTTTATCAGCTTTGCATGGCATTTCCCTCTTCCTTCAAGGACTGGAGATGTTTATATGATCCAGGATGTCCTCACACCGCTTGTATGTTTATCAACATGTCCTTGAGTCGCTCTTTGTTACTGTTCTGGGTCATATATTTATATTATGACCAGAACAGGCCATAACTGATTCTTTTGATAGTGAAATGGAAAGAAGGAAAGACTTGATTGTGGGTTTGTGGTTTTGATCTTTCTGCTTAATGAAGGAAACATTGAGAGGCTTTTATTGTGTTATTGTCCTGTGTGTCGTACACAGCACAATGTATAATGTGTAGGACATCGCACAGGAGGACTACTGCTTGAGCCTCAGGATTAAATTAGAGGATTTTTTGTTCCTGTTGAGGATAATGGACTACATGGCTGCATGAGAATTGAACATTTATCAGACATTTTATTTTTATACAATTGTGGCTATTAGTGTGCATTCGTGTTTGTTTTGAGTAGTTGACACAGCATTGTGTACTACAGCTTATAGTTTCTCTCTAATGTGTTATGGAATCTTGGATGTCTAAGATCTGGATTTGCCTACAAACACATTATGTCTGACCGTTTGGATGTTTCACTGGAGATTGAGCTCAGAGTGTTTCAGTACCAATTATACTGCAAGCTTTATTTTCTAAAAATAAATAATCGTTAATAAATGATTAATATAAAATATATAATTCATTTTTAAGGCCATCTTTAACCATGTCCCATTGTTCAGTCACTATATATTGTGGTGTGCATGACAATATGTAGGAGTGTTATCCTACTTATCACACTGTTTTGGAAGGTGGTGTTGTAGCTCAGCTGTGCGGGGAGCTTTTGTGGGGTAGAGGGGTTCAGATGTAGGTGAGGTCACTGGAGGAAAGTGTGACATGATAGAATTGGAATAGCAGACTCTGCATCAGCTGAGGAGGGCATGCTGCTGATAGGCAGACTCATGTGTGGCTCGGCCAGCCTCATGGACTCTTGCAGCACTGTCTGGTCTCTGTGACTTCCTCTGTGCTGAAGTGGGTGAATGGATGGCTGGACATCTGTAGCCTTATAGAGGAGTAACTCATCTTAGGTATGGCATTAAGAGAAATAATGATGCTGTCAGCGCCTGGGCTTAAGGCAGTTGTCTTGCCTCGAAAATGCATATGCGTCCCAAATGTAGTTAATAAGACAACACGTGTTTGGTGTCTGAAGTTTGCTTCCTTAGTTTTAAACAGCCGATAGGAAATGGAAAATTATACCTTGATTAGCATTAAACGTCATGCCCTCCCTTTTGTCTGTACTATTAAACATGCATGGATTTATTGTGTATATGTGGAGTCATTGTGTATTTTGTGGACTGTCAGTTAATTATGTGTATATTGGTATTGTACTAGAGACACAAACTGCCGAAAACCAAATTCCTTGTGTTTGTCAGCATACCTGGCCAATAAACCTGATTCTGATTCTGATGAAGAAACATTATTTTACCCACTCCTCAAATGTACCGAAAAGTTAGGTTGAACATATTTTGGTTTACTTTACAACTTTATCACACTATATGACACGTTGTGACATAATGAAAATGAACTATAACTCTGGTATAAGGCTCAGGGTTGTAACGATACACTCCGTCCATGATTTGATTCAGTTTTCAATACTGGTTCCCCAAACCAGTGTTCTGAACAACATCTGAATGAAGAACGTTGACGATTCTAATTATTTTGTTGCGCAACTTTCTAATGACATTGGAGCCGGAAGGCAGGAGGAGTGCTGGAGCGAGGTTCTGATTAGTGCTGATCATTTACAAACTTTATGTGTTTATTCAGTGTAGTTATATCAGATGACATAATTAATAGAATGTCCATTCTCCACGATGTGTTGTCACAGTTTTGCATTGCAGTATCACAATTTCACAATGCATTGTTATACCGCTAATAAAGATGGAAAACATCTTATTAATATGTAAAGCATGTGGGACTGTCCGGCACCTTGTGACTGCCATGTATATATGGTGAATTTGTATGTCCATCTACAATTTATGTAAAATGAATGACTAATGACAAACTAAGGACTTGCCCAGACGCTATCCTAACTGCTCATTACAGATATGTTCGTATTCTTCTCTCTTAGCCAAACAAACCACTCTAATTGGATTTGTTTACATCTTATCCGCTTAATTATGCAATGATGACAAAAATGTGTTAAATTTATTAAAAATTTTGGTGGAATTGGTGGAATTCCCCTTTAACACCCCTAAAAGAATATGTATGCTTTTACTGGGTGAACAGACGTCAGCAGCTCAGAGCTGATCAGAGGCTTCTGGGCATGGAGAGAATGTCCCAACAGACCAAATGATCACATCCATGTTTTTGGACAGTGTGTGAGTACAGTCAGTGGAACAGAGCTGTTTTGGGGAGGAACAGAACACACCAGCTTACTGAAACGTTTAGTTCTTTTTCAGTGTAGCAGGATTGTTTATGCATTTTCAGACTGGCACATTTTCTAGCTTTGCTCTGAGCAAAGTGTTCCCTGCAAATGCCATGTACAGGTGAGTGAGGACATTCAAGACTGCGTCACTGTGAAATCAGGGACATTCAATTCCTACAGTCTCTTGCCTGCTGCGATGTGTAACTTATTGTTGTTGTATTTCTTGGGGTAGTTTTGACTATCTAGTCTTTCCATCATTCTCTTTACAAGTCATCTTTCATCAAAATGATGTGGCAATTAAAGTAATCTGACAATGCTGTAACCTTTGATGGAGCTGAAATGTGTAGTCACAGGGTTGGTTAAAGTCACCTTGGAAGCGCTTAATTCCAATTAATTGCACCTTGAGTGCACCTTAAGGGGCCGAGCCCAATTCCTGAAAAACAACCCCACACCATAATCCCCCCTCCACCAATCTTTACACTCGGAACAATGCAGTCAGACAAGTACCGTTCCCCTGGCATCCACCAAACCCAGACTCGTCCTTCGGATTGCCATTATTCGTCACTCCAGAGAAAACGTCTCCACTTCTCTAGAGTCCAGTGGCGGTGTGCTTTACACCACTGCATTCAACCCTTTTTATTGTTCCTAGTGATGTAGGGTTTGGATGCAGCTGCTCGGCCATGGTAACTCATTCCATGAAGCTCTCTACACACTGTTCTTGAGCTAATCTGAAGGCCACATGAATTTTGGAGGTCTAGAGCGATTGACTCTGCAGAAAGTTGGCGACCTCTGCACACTATGCTCCTCAGCATCCGCTGACCCCATCATTTTACGTGGCCTACTACTTCGTGGCTGAGTTGCTGTTGTTCCCAGTCGCTTCCACTTTGTTCCACTTTGTAGTATCTCTAATTGTATGAATTCAGTGTTTTTTTAATGATTTTTAATGTTAAATATTGCCATTTACACTGCACTGGAAACTAAGCCATGAAGTTGCATAGATTCTTAGTAAAGGAGCAGCAGACCCTCATTCACTCTACTATCACAAACAACAGCAATTAGACCAATTACAGCAAACTAATTTTATCTGAACGCAGCCCCAGATTTGCCTGTCTCACACAATTAAATCATGCAGGCAAGCAGGTCTCAGATAAAGCGAATTAGAAATGATCTGCTGAACACTCCCTGAAATAAGGACAGTTTCACTAATGAAGCGGTCATCCAATCACCCTCATAGAGGCTATGGCCCAGGTCCTGTATTGCCAAGGCTACTGTGCTTCTTTATTCTCTGAGGATTTTGGGGGTGTTGGGAACAAATATTCTGCAGTGTGTGTGTGTGTAGGTACTGTGGGGGCGAAGTATTGTGTAACACCTCAGCGGTGTTATAATTACTGAGGAGTCAGTGCTATGGTGAACACTAGCCCACTCCCAATAGCCCATCTGCCCACTCACATACAGATGAAATGTTAATGAATTGTGTGAACAGGTCATGAAATATGGATGGAGCTCCAGGGGTGTGAACCTTGAATGTCTATGTGTTCATGTGTGGTACAGAAATGGGAATGGTACCCTGTGAGTGCCTGAGGTAGGGCTCAACAATATATTGTTTGCCACTTGTTATCATGATATTGGCCTTTGCAGTCTTGCTATAGCAGAAGGGTGCAATATGCAAATGAGCTCTCTAACTGAAACAACAATGATAGAACAAAGGTGTCCAGCACAGAGCCAGGGTGGCGGTGCTTTGAGGGTAAAATTGAACACCCCTGCCTGAGGAGAACCATTTTTGCACCCTAAAAGAACCATATTTGAAAAAGTGGTTCAAATGTTAAAGTTCTATACCAGTTTTGGGGTTCTTCCTAGATCCTTTTCATTTGTGTGTTTGGCAATATTGTCTTATTCAGAGTGACTTACAGTTTAATCAGTGTTACACATGTAGGCAGCATTAAGAGTCCCATGAGAGGAAACCATTCCAAGATTGCTGTGTGTAAAGCAGCGGTATTACACACTACAGTACACCAGCCTCCATCTTTACATTATGGGGAGGTTCTTTAAAGCTTAAAAAAAGGTTTTTCATATTTTCACAATTTACAAAATAAACAAAAAAGCTGCTGGTGTTCTCGGAACAATGGACTGACCACCCCAGAGTCCAGACCTCAATACTACTTTGATTATTTGGATCATGAGAAGTTGAAAATGCAACTTCTAAGACTGAATATTGGAGGTGGAAAGCCTTCCAAAGTCTCCCAAAAGCAATGGAAGCTGTAATCAAGACAAAGGCTGGACACTTCTCTGTGGCTTCTCTGTAATTAGTCCTGTCAGTGCCAGCAACATGGTCAGTCAATGTCACTAAAGACTGCAGTAGTGTCATGCCACACTGTCATGGAGTGACTCAGAATAGCAGCAGGTCATCTTCAGTGATGAGTCACACTTTTATGTGTGGAGGCACTGTGGTCAGTGCCAAGATGAACGGTTTGTTGTCACATGTCACACGCCCAGAAGGCCTGGTGTCACTCCACCTCCACCCCTACCACAAAATCTGCAGAAGCTGTGTGAGAATATTCAAGCTGCATGGGATGGATTATCAAAGGACACCATTAGGAACCTCTACAACTCCATGCCAAGACGTCTGGCATGTTATGTTAGTAAACATGGCAGCCCGACACCATACTGAGAGACACTACTTCTGTATGTGTAGCTCAATATATATTGATCATATCAATCTAAATTTATCACCATTTATTGCTCCTGGTCACCTTTATCTTCCTTCCCAGTGGCACTGCACTCCCACACCTCCTTCTGGGTGCAGCTATTCTTTTGATGATGACTATACATATGCGCGTAGCAATCGAAATTAAAAAAAAAGATCATTGCATTTGCAATACTAATATTTTGTGTGTTTATTTAGCTATGTATATATTGCATATGTGTGTGGGTGTGAGTGTGCATGTGTCAGAAAGAGAAATTTAGAGAGAGCAAAAAGGTTTGTCTGGTGCATGTGTCCAGTGGCATGGTTAGACAGAGATAGTGAGAGTGAGAGTGAGAGTAAGAGAGAAATCAATATCATTTAACATAATTAAATCTGCTCCTGCCAGGCTCACTGGAGCTTATGACGTCACAGGCTGATGACTACCATATGGCTTAGTTCTTTCCACATGTTGAGAACACACACACACACTTTTTCTCTTACCACTATTGCTCATTTTGTCACACTTCCTCTCTGGTTCATTCAATAAGCTTTTCTCTGCTCTCATTTGCACAAATGGGCTTTGTTTAATAAACCCCCATATGGACTAGATTTCAGCCATCCAACCGTTATTCTACTGTGCTGTCCACACTGATTTTCTGCTCTACTTATGGCAGCCATGGGACACTAAAGCTCTTTTTATCATGGCAGCTCATCAGGCTTTATTGTTATTTCTTGTTAAGACATGTAGATTTGATCTTTGTGAAGACTATACCATTGAATCATTGAAGCATTTTTGTTTCCTTTAATGATGTTTATATACCGTTGCTGATATATTTTTTAAATATAAGAAATAGTGATTATCATTCATTTCTGTTCCCTTTAATAGTGTTCTTTATTGTGTTCCTCATTTTTCTATACTTCCATTTCTGTATTTTCTATGTTCTATATAGTGTTTTCTCCAACATAGGATATAGTGATTATGGGCCATGTTCAACTTTGCAGTTGATTTGTCCTTACTTATGTAAGTCATATCTGGTAGTAATTGATTACCGATTTTAAGGTCAGTAATTCCTTTAGTTGGTGCTTTTTACAGTGTACCTCTGGTTTCCATTCCATTCGCTCGCTTACACTTTTTTCCAAACTGACCACATACCATTATTTGCAAGGTTTGCGAGTGCACCACTATAATTTCGCAGCTGCTTTCACTTTATTGCATCTAACATCCTGGGTATTTTTTGTTCATTAGCTGTGAAAGCCATTTTTCAGACCTAACAGTTCATTCGTTTCAGAGGCACACACACACACACACAGCCTAAGCGTCACTCTGCCATATGAAGGCCCATCTGGATGATTGAAGCAAATTAGCCCAGGCACAGAGGAACATTGACCCAGCCTTATCCCACTAATTAAAAGCCTTTCAGTTTGTGTTTATGGTGTTGTTTTGATACTTATGATTAATCTGGCTGATATAAAAAGATAGTAAAGAGGTTTTTACATGAGAGAATTATTTGATGCAAGCAAACCATTTTATTTTCTCAGTGTCGTGCATCAGAGGTGCGTATGGCATGGATTTTTAGAAGTTTGTTTGGACAATCTGTTCTCTGCAGAATGATTGTTTATCTGGTGAGGTGAGGACGTTTTTCAAGGGTTTGTCTTTTGCTTAAATGAACTTGCTCCTTTAGTTCTCCAGGAGCTATGAGACTATCGTAGCAAGACGTTATGGAAGCTTATTACTCCACTAAAAAAGCTTTGTGCAAACCACACATCAGAATCTTCACCAACTTGCTGCAAACTGATAAAAGGTTTTCATCTGGTGGTTATCTGCAAAAATGGACAAAAGTTTGCCACATTCAGTACTGTATGACAGCAAGAGTTAACTTATTTCATTTCCGGTGAAAATGTCCGTGAGAGGTTATAAAGTAATCCACTTGCACGGGGAAAGGGGGAAAGTTGAAGAAAAATAGTTGAAAAATAGTTGAAAAAACTGGAACTGGAGTTTACAAAACTAGAAGATACAGAGAAAATGTGACTTCTAACAACAGTATACCCATGAAGCTGTCATTAGTTGTGTATAGTACTTAAAGCTTTCATCTTTAAAAGAGAGGGGAAAAAACAACTCCACTTTTACTTTAGATCTGAAAATAGTATTATTTCAGTTGTTTCTGTCAATCCATCCACTGCGAAAAGACAACTCAGTGGTTTGGGTTTGATGGGATGTGTAGATGTCAACAACATGTATGTCAAACAAAGATTCTGCTGTGTTTCTCAGAACAATGGACTGACCACCAGGCATTGAGTACAGAGCTCAATATCTCTGAATGTGTTTACAATGACTTGAATCTTGAGAAGGAGAAAATGCAACAAATCACATTGAGTCACATTGAAAAATGAAAGTGTTTATGAACTAAAGAAAGAAAACATTTAATACAAATTAGGATTATTTGTTGATGCTGTAATTCTCTATTAATTGTATGCACTCTTTCCCTGTATTACTAGTATTTAATGGTTATTTTTATGGACTTCTGCACAAAACTGTAGTTATAGTTATAGCTAAAACAGGAGTAAAATCCTGAATTTCGTCTGTGGTGTCCATTTTTATAGATAGTGATATGTCATACTGCTGACATAACTCTACGTATCTCTACATAACAGCTTATTCCAATAGGCATCATCTCTCATAAAGCCTACTTTGGTTAACTTAAATCAAAATTGGCAAATGTAACCTTTGGAATATGCATTTTTAAGCAATTATGTAGGATAATGTCATGACAAACTTATGTAGGTGTAATGTAGCCTTATGAACAACACCCCACAGTAAAGTTTTACTGCATTTGGTCTGAGGGTTAGAATTACATCATTATGTATTTCTTAAATAAGGGAATGAGTACATTTAAGAGCTTGATGTTCATGTTGAGCATTGAACAAGCACAGGATTGTGTAGAGAATTTCAAATGATCAGAATTAGATATACGGGATGTTATGTGTTTTACAGCATGTCAGATCTTCCAGATTTCTCGAAGAGCTCCTCATTCAGACATGCCAATAATAAAAGGTCATTGTACCATTTCCATGGAGACAGTGTTCTTCTTGTTTCACCTCTAAGCTGTTGTCATCTCCTTCTGTCCCTGTTCCTGTGCACAGTTACAGGATCTCCATTCAGGTTTTCTATTCTGAATGCAAATTCTCACCAGAGACTGCCTGTAAAGGTGAAATATGAAGTTTGTGAGAAAATGAGAAGATCACTTGTATGAAGAAACAAACCCTTCTTATTCCCCGTTATCAGGGGATGGAGGAGGATCTTTGCTTTGGCGCTGGTGCTCCCCTGAACCTGTGCCAGATGCACCAACATGAAGTCATTAGCTTTTATCCGGGTAGAGTGGGAGAAAGAGAAAGATGGAGTAACTGAGGGAGGGAGAAAGTAATAGAGCAGATCTGGCCAACTTGGCTTTGTCTCTGTTAGGGACGATTTGGCGCTGATGTCATTAGTATCCAACAAAGCAAGCTTCAAAGAGCTGCCTTATTGCATAAACCTGAAGAATCCTGAAGCCCAAAAAGCTTCCCAAGAGCTCTCCTAAAGCCTAAATAGGCCAAAGGCTCCAATGCCCAAATCTCTAGAGCATGATGGGAAACCTCAACATCCTTTAACCCAAGTCCTTTGACTCAATTTGATGAAAGCAAACCTCAAGGCTGTTTTTTTGCTCTTCACCATCTCTTTTCAGTTGTTTTTCTGTCAGCTATTATCTGGTCGAGTAGCGCTGCACCGGTCCGGTTACATAAACAAGTTGCTTGGCCTTCTCAGAAGCATGGAACAATCTGGTGACTGTTGCACCCTCTGAAAAATCCAGGCCTCATCCAGCATAAGCTACATGATCCAAAACACATTTAAATACCAGGCAGCATTTCCTACTACCATCCTGACCTGAGGGAGGATTTTAAGAGAGAAGATTTGTTTGCAGTGCTGTCTTACCTCTTTCTTGAATTCTTTCTTATCATTTAAACACCTCAAAGCTTGTAGCTGTGGAATTGGTGCAGCCTTTTGCTGCTTGGCCGATTTCTGCACTACGCCTCACACTTTCCACTTCATAAATTTTACATGGTGGTTTGGACTACTTCATGTTTCCAACCTGGCAACCCGAGACCTTGGCTTTGTTTTGAGTTGCTCCTTTCAAGAGAAGCGATGGAGTGTGAAAACAGTATCCGTTTGGCGCAAATTGGATTTCTTATCACTAAACAAACCCACGCTATCTCTGTGGCATGTCACAGACACAGTGTTGCTTGGTATGATATTTTCTGTCATCCATTCTTCAAATATTTTTCCTTTTGGTGCATGTTTTTGGCCTTGTGTATGTGTGTGTTTGCATGTTTACATTCTCACAAATACAATAAATTGGTTCCAGTTCAAGTTATTTTGAGGTCCAACAAGTATAGCAGCACTGGCAAAAAAGCCACTGATATAGCTTCAGTATGTATATTGCGATGATCAGATAACTGATATAAACTTTGATTAACAACATTAATTTCTGAGGTTTTGAAGGTTTCATGTGTGTCAGTTTTTTGAGACTGTTAAGAATTTAAGTAATGGGAGAAGCACTCTCGGTCCAATAATCTTGGGTTCTTGGAATTAGATCAATTTTTAAATTATGATTATGCCCAAAACGATGTGGTACATCCTTGTGGTCATTGTTTGTGATAGTTACATTTGATTGACTCCGGTAACTTAAAGAGCAAAGAGCATAAAGCTTCTTTGTCCCACTTTAACTGGAAATGATTTTGTACATATTCATCAACTTTACTGTTTGTATTTGTCTACAAAACACTGGCATTTAAGAAAAAAAATAATCTGTGTCAGTTCAAATGTGTGGCCTAGGTGGCTTGCTCAGCCCACTAAACGTTTATCACTTCCTAAATTGTATTATCAGTAACTGAATGCAAACTGAGTTATTCTCAAGGTTTTGGAGGCTTTTTTCTGATCATAGCTAGCATTTACATAACTGCTGTGCGTTACTCAGCCTGCTTTACTGACCTTTACGTTATCAGGGAACGTGCTAGAAGAACATGTTCACAATTGCAAACAGACATGTGATAATGTGACAGGTTGTGTTATATAGGCAATGTGTTATAGCAGCAAAGGAGGTACTTTACACATCAGAAGGAGTTTTGTCAGGTCATGACTATGCTTTAAGCTCTTCATCCCTCTATATAAAAATAAGAGCTCATTGATAGCTTATTTAATATAGTCTACCGGCAGTATGGGAAAACAAAACATGTAGTCACATTTGGCTAAATGAATAGTAATCATGACCTAGTGTCATATTATTAAAGTTGAATGTCTATAAATGGTGATTAGGCTATTAGGCAATGCCTAAAACAATTTTGTCAGTCCAAAGAAAACCGTTGCTAGAAGACAAGCATTCTTGTGGTCAGTAAACATGATGAAGTTAAATTTGTGTGGATTATGTCACTCACTATCAAGCATACAACTCAACAGGAAATTCATGTACCTGCTGATGTTAAGGCCAGTTGCGTTCAGTGAAAGCCTGGAACCTTATAAAGGTTTACAGTAAACAGCTGTTCTAATGTGATGCTGGTACTGCTTCACCGGTTTCAAATAATTTTAAATTATTGAGGCTGAGTGTGAAACTTTCACATGTCACATGTCTTACAATGTCAAACCTACCCACCAAGTTTCATTCCTGTCAGTTAATTCCATCTGGGTAGCAGATATTTTATAAGAGAGTGTAAACTGTTGAAGAATACACATCATTTCTGATAGATGTGGGCCAGAAAAAATTATTTTGCAGTTTAAAAGCACTTCTTTATTCCGTGGTAGTCACAATCCATAGCCTACAGTGCCATCAAGACAGCACACACATTGTTTTTAAACAGCTTCCAGAATCTTTTGATTTTCACTGCATTCAAAAGGTGACGTGACTGGTTGCATTTAAAAAGTAGCAGAATTAATAGGAATTGCGTCTACAACACAAAATAGCTGTTTTATTTTTTACTATACTAAAGCACCAGTCAACCTTCATGCTTGTCATGCAAGGTAAAAAATTGGCAAATTTGAAAAAATATGTTTGTTTTTTTTTGTAGGGCATATTTTGCCATTTAACACCCTGCAGAAAACCTCTCCAGTAATAAAAGAAATATGTTTTAGTGTTTTATCTGATCACAAAAATCAAACAAAAACAGTCTCAGACATTATATTCATAATGATTTCATGTTATAGCTTTCTGTGAGCTTTTAGAGGCAAAAACTCTCGGGATATCTGATTCCTGGGATATCACCACCATTGTTAACATTTCTGACTCCTTGAGTTTCTCTAGAACAGAGCATTTCACATTAAACCACTATGAGTAAACGTATTGACATTCAAATGATTTAATTATTCAGAAACTTTAATAAATCATAGTGAATGATTCATTGCTTTCATTTAAAAAGTAAACTGTCTGCCTCAAATGTTGAAATCATTGAAATTCGATTAACTAGTTTACAGAATGCTCTATACACATACTGGTTATATTATGATTAATGATAGCTTTATTAGAAAAATGATATGTGTATTTTGACAGACTGCATTAAACATCAGGTGTTGTTCTTTTAATTCTCTTCATGTGACAAATGAATAAACAGCATTTTGGAATTAAGCTTTAGAATTAATTACAAAAATCATGGCAAAAAATGTAAATTGTGGGTTATTTCTGCAAAACCAGACTGTACAATAACTATGCATCATATTCAAATCATAATTTCCTTTTACAAACACACGTGTGGTGGATAACTATTACTGAAAGACAACTTTCTGTTTTTCAAGGGTAGCATAATAAATCCACAATAAACATTTATGCGTGGGAAACACATACCCTTATTCTATGGTCCAGTCAGAGTATGTATATGTGAGTGAATCAGAGAAAGAAAAATAAGGGGAAGAGAAAGGAGAGAACAGATAACATGGACACAGACACAGACTTTCTGTATCATTGATTGTCTGACTGATTTATCAGTTTACTGATTGACAGGTCAGTTTGTGGCTGTGTATTTAAGAAAAAGAGAAAGAGAGAGAGATGAGGAAGAAAAACAGTATATTGTGGACTAAGATCATACATCAGCGTGCGTGTGTGTAGATAGGAATTTGTTATTTGTATTTGAAAGTTTGCTTTGGACCTGG
>CM067475.1:39254964-39309956 GCA_034552555.1 Semaprochilodus insignis | reverse complement strand
GTCAGAGTATGTATTTGTGAGTGAATCAGAGAAAGAAAAATAAGGGGAAGAGAAAGGAGAGAAAAGATAACATGGACACAGACACAGACTTTCTGTATCATTGATTGTCTGACTGATTTATCAGTTTACTGATTGACAGGTCAGTTTGTGGCTGTGTATTTAGGAAAAAGAGAAAGAGAGAGAGATGAGGAAGAAAAACAGTATATTGTGGACTAAGATCATACATCAGCGTGCGTGTGTGTAGATAGGAATTTGTTCTTTGTATTTGAAAGTTTGCTTTGGACCTGGAAAATAATTAATATTTTATAGATTAAACTCATGATCTCAAGATACAAACTATTAATCTCTAAACTGCTGACTTCCTGTCCAGTTCCTGATCTTAAGACTAGGGTCTGAACGATGTGACTGATACCAAGTTTGAGAAGCAAATTTGAATAACCGGTACTATATAGACCAATAACACAAATACTTATATCTGAAATATCACAAACAAAGCATTGTGGTGGAGCTATTTGTCATTCTTCACATCAGTTGGCTTTGTGTAGATGATGCTCAGGGACCCCGAAAAAAAAAAAGACTGCTGATGCCTTTTGTTGTTCTAAAAGCATATTTGTTCTTCTGCTTTGCTGGGTCATGTATAAAATGAAAGAATGTACAGATTAGGTGATGTAATTAAAGGAAAAGAGTAGATTAAACAGCAGAATTAAAAGCTTAACCGTTCTAGCATGACTGGCACCTGGCATTTCTGGGATCAGATTAAAGTTTTCACTGTTAATGTTCACTTTCTCTCGTTCTCTGTCTTTCTTTCTCTCTCTCTCTCTCACAGGGCATGAAGCCAGACAGTTTTTTCAAGGTGCGAGTCCCTGAGCTGAAGGAGATCATAGAGGGCTGTATCCGCATGAACAAAGCTGAAAGGTAGGCCAAACACTAGTAGAGAAAAACTCGCACACCTGTTCCTCAGACTTAAGGGAACTGGGAAAATCATTAACTAACACCCTGTAATGAAGTGTGAGTGTGTGTGTACAGGCAGACGTGCTTACGTGTACCTGACAGCTTCTATTAGAACGTTCAACACTAGTCAGGCTGGTTTTTCCACCCCACGACAGACTAATAACAATATCCATGTTCAGGTTTTAGCGCTTAAACAATAGCAGCTGCTCTCTACTGAGAGTAAAGCAGAAAAACCTGCAACCTGCTATTCCTGGTCTCCTCTGCAGTGATGGGTGACGCAGAGGCGAGATAAAAATAACAGTGTTACACACTCTAGATGAACTCACTTCAGAGGTTGCCATGTTACAAGACCTGCTTTATGGGTTCAGCTCTCAAACCAGAAGACAACAACTGCAACACAAAAAGCAATGATTTGAACCAAAAGTTCAAACACGCACAGATTACCCAAATTAACAAAATGCTGCCAATCGGCCAAGACGGGTTTGGTGTACAAAGTATGTTCCTTTTGTTTTGTACTGAAGCTACAAAGCTAATGTATATAATAGACGCTTTAACCCACTATTAAGCATTGTGCAGACTGCAGACCTCAAATAGACATGCTTATGTGTTTTCTGACACTGTACAGCATGCTGTTATCTAAAGTGGACAAAGTACAGACAAAAATAGACTTCTTGATGGCTGCGGCTACTGATTAGCTTTTTCCGCCTTACAGATAACAGTCGGGCTGCAGCTAATAGCTATTTTCATAATTGATTATTTAGTCCATTGTGACTGAATAATTGATTGGTTGGGAAATATAAACCTGCAGATGTTTGTTTGACAGTAATGTTTCGCTCACCAAATTACAAGGTTTGTTATATATACAAATACAAGGATTATTCCTGAGCACTTCAGTTCTAGTTCATATTTTGTTAACAGAGATCGCAGCAACCAATTTTCTGCATTGTTCCAAGAAAATGTTTTTAAAAAGGCGCAGAAACAAGGAACAACACAAACGCATCTTACATGACTGTCTGAAATATGCTTTACGTTTCCTGTTTGTCCTCCAGTGATACTGTAAAAATGGATCAATGCTTCTGTGTGAAAATCATGTACTGAAATGTAATATTATGAAACACACTCTAGTAGTCCATCTGCTAAGTGAGTTTTTTAAAATATGTGTTTTTCAAATGTATGAGTTATCAGAGTGAAATACTGAAAATAATAGTAAGTCTCAGTTAGTTAAATCTCTGTGTTTGTGTGGCCTTCTAAAACATGTGCATGAGTGTATAAGCAGAGCCGTTTAGACCAACAGTCAAAATGCAGCTCATCCCTTCAGCCAGTTCTACTTATTCTCTCTGCGAAACATTAAAGGAAGTAGCTGAAAAGCAGACACTGAGCACTGTATGAAACTGTACTTGTAATGAGATATTATTATTAGTATATTAGTATTTAATAAGATATTAGTGTTAGTATTGTGCTAAGGTTCAGCTGTAGATTCAGTATTCTGTTTCATATCCTGATAACAGCAGGTTATACAATTTCAGAGGCTGCATAAGCAAGTTTATTTAAGGCTTGCAGTATGCACAATGCTAATAAGCTATGAGATTCCATTATTTATTATCTATTTTAGCCTCATAACTCCAAGGGCTAAACTAAATAAGCAAACTTTGGAAATCAAGAATGTCTGGGCTGGTCCACTTAATTCAGGGTAAGGAGAAACTTTTGTTTGATGTAGGTGCATATATTATTAATGACAAATTTAAAAAATCATGATAATGGAAAAAACAGAAGCAGAAGTTTGAACAGGTAAATGTGGCTTTTTTCCAGTTTAATATTCCCAGACTGTCTGACCACCACACAAACATTAGAAAACAGGTTCAGTCTCGTAGAGACAGGGACTTGCCTTAGGAAGCAGGACTACCTGCTTAGACAGCTAATTTTATGCTTCTTGTCATCTTTGTGCTGTTATAATTTCCATAAACTAAAGTGTAAAGTGATCACCATTGTCTGTGATCACTGTTCATGCATACTAATGTATTGTGCCAAGAATTATAATGACTTCACAATGTGTTAGCTGTGCATAGCCATGTTTGTCTATCATTGTAAGTAGTGCCTAATTTATTAACAACATGTGCAATATTGTCAGAAAATGTATGACTGGAGTGGCAGGACCATTGTAAGCATGTAGTCGTGTTATTTTCACCTCGTAGACGTTGTAGCTGCTCAAACAGTGTTTAGTATTCATTCCATCACTGAACTATGTATACTATACATGTTAAAGTCCTGTGTTTAGACGTACCCACGGTGATAGTGATATCCTTAGCTCAGGTGTTGTTTTAAAGAATAGCTCTACTTTTATATCATAACTGAATCTCAACTACCTCCTGCTGTAGACTGACATAAGTTAATTGTTGAAGCCCTTGTGAATCAAAGTGCTCTGTCCAACAGCATAGCCTGTCCATGTCTTGATGAAGTATTTCTGTTTTCACATTGGACAGGTACACAATACAGGACTTGTTAGAACACCCCTTCTTCCAGGAGAATAATGGTGTCCATGTGGAGCTGGCTGAGGAAGACGACATGGTGAAGTCTGGCCTGAAGCTCTGGCTCAGGATGGACGACACCAAGAAGCTCCACGGCAAGTACAAGGACAACAACGCCATAGAGTTCCTGTTTGAACTCTACAAGGACGTACCAGAGGAGGTGGCACAGGAGATGGTGAGAGTCTCCCTTAAGTTATTAAATGGGGTTTGGGCACCCCTGCTAAGTCATCACATCCACTACAGAGAACACACATCTGCACACATTAATACACAGTTACTGTTTATTTGTGGAGTTTAATATTTTGGGGAAAGCTCAAACTTAAAATGTGGCGTGTGCAAAAGTTATGACATATATTAAATTTTAATGTTTCATGTTTCTTCTTTTACCTTTTCTAACCTAATGTTGTAGGTTTGTCATTAATATTGCAGAGGTGAATATGCAGAGGTACCATTCTTAGATAAAACATTAATTTAGATCATTTTTCTCAAGGTATTTGTAACTAGACCAAGTTCAGAGTCTTGTTTTTGTTATATTGGGCCACAATTTGGGCCAAAGTATGGCTTAAACACTTGCAAATGTGAAAATGTTGAGAATGTCAACAGGAATGTTTTTTATTTTCACGCAAGTATTTTTTAAAGTATTTATTATTTTTAATCATTTATAGTACCAATTGCAAATGGGTGGTACAAAAGAGTCTAGAGATGGCCCATTTAGCATGGGCATTGCTTTTATTCAGAAGCCTGTGTTGTTGCCATATGTTGTAAATTTACATCTAAAAAGTAATAAGCCTTCCTAGGATTTTGATCCAAGTGTCTGGCCACTTTTGCTGCTGGAGCCAACAAGAGAGGTCTGTCAGTTGGAACAAAATCCTGGAGAGGATGTTTTTTTCTGGATCTGAATTTACCTGTGGTTGTTGCAGCCCTGAAAACAACCAAAACAAACTCACAGCAGTGCCTTGGAGTTTTAAGACACAACACCAGTTAAAACAGCTCAAATCTCTGCTCCAGACTGTTCACATACTGTCCTCGTGATAAAACCTTTGTGCTGCGGTTTGCAAGGTCACAGATCAACAGGATATCAGCTCTGAGTCTTGAAAAGTTTAAAGACAGTCGTACCATCTGAAGCAAAAGTCACTTGTAATCTGTATCCGTCATTCGCAAACCTCAGCTCTCTGTATTTGCCTAATCATCCATTGTTTAAGTGATAGTCATGAAATCACTCTCTCTCTCTCTCTTACTCAGGTGGTGCTTGGCTTTGTCTGTGATGCTGACTACAAGCTGGTGGCCAAAGCCATCCGTGACCGCGTCACTGCCATCAAACGTCAGCGCGAGAAGCTCCGTCGGCAGGCCGAGGAGCTACAGAGGAGACAGCAGGAGGAGGTGATTGAGGAGGAACCCGAGCCCATTCCTGAGACAGAACCTCCACCACCTCTTCAGCCCCAACCCTCACCAGAGACACCAATATCCACCCCAGCCCAAACAACCCCTACCGTGACCGTGTCTGGCCCTGTACCATCTACAGCGAATAGTTCAATGGACTCTGGGATTAACGCCAGCTTCACTACGGAGCCAGAAGACCCAGAAACAGACCAGCGGCAGCACTACAACATCCGCCATGCTAGCTACTCCTCAGCTACATGTAAGTGTATATAGTACGTATTTAAAGCTTTTATCAAGCCTTTATATGTAATGTAGCTAACGGAGAATGAAAGCTAACATCATGACATATTATACTGCAACACTAGTAACACTTTGGCCACATAGAAATATGTGGAGGTGCATAGTTTCAGGCCTCCCAATCAGAAATGCTGACTTATAAAAACAAAAGATCGATCATATAGATTAGTTTGTTGATGTTAAATGTTTAAACATAGCTAGATATGTTTGTAACCTTGTACAGATACACACTAATAAATAAATATTCAGGGTTTGTTTATTTATTTATTGTTTGTTTGTTGTATTACCTACCGGTTTTATTTTATTTGTTTTCCCTCTTTCTAAAATCCTGTTCAGTGACGAGAGCTGCAAAACAGCCTTGGCTAAAAACTATTTACATTATATTTGCATTTATTATATGTGTGTTTACATTTAATATGACAAACTGTGACTGAAAGAGCACATTACTAATTGACGAAACTCGTTTTCCTTTCACATAGGTTTTATAGCTGCCTTGTGTTTCTTGCTTAATCTGCTGCTCAATCATCCACCTTTACAGCAACTTCTCAGACATATATAAATGGACATTTAAAGACACGGCTCAAGCAATGATACTGTGAAGGAAAGCTAATCGACAGCACTACTTTACACCTTTTGTAAGCTGCGTTTGTGTGTTTGTGGAAGCTGTTCCTTTAATCACTGAATCAACCAATCAACCAACCTATTGAGTCTTTTGGGTAATCAATCAATATGCAGAGTAAACAGCTGACACAAGCTCAAAGGTCCTAGTAGTGTGCTTTGTTGTCCAACCTAGAATTTTAAACTAGACTCTATTCAGTGTTTATTTAACAGTGCAGCTCATTCTCAAATGATCTCACACATGAATGAAACCTGATATAATAAATCTGACCCCGTTATAGCTCTTGGTATTCCAAGAATAGCCTGAGTGTGTGTGTGTGTGTCTTTGTGTGCATGCTTGTGTGTGTGTGTGCGTGCTTGTGTGTGTGCGCGCATGTTTGTGTGCGCGTGTGTTTGTGTGTGTGCATGTGTGTGTGCGTGTGTGTGCTTGTGTGTGTGTGCATGTGTGTGTGCTTGTTTGTGTGTGTGTGTGTGTGTGTACTTGTGTGTGCATGTGTGTGTGTGTGTGTGTGTGTGCGTGTGTGTGCGTGTGTGTGTGTATGTGTGTGTGCTTGTGTGCGCATGTTTGTGTACGTGTGTGCATGTGTGTGTGCACGTGTGTGTGTGTGTGTGTGTTGTGTGTGCATGTGTTTGTGTGTGTGTGTGTGTGTGTGTATGTGCTTGACTGAAATGCAGTTTACTATGACATGTACATAGACTTGTCACGATTATTGCATAATCACACTTATTTCAGCTATTTTCAGAAATGTACAAGCAGTATTTATTTGAATCCCTTTTCATCTGTTTGGTTTAGGGTAATATACCGTATGTAAATAAAAGAAAGCAGAAAATGGATTCAAAAACAACAACAACTTCTGACTTTAGGACAGTAGTGAGGAATGTTTGTTTATTTGAGCTCAAGCTGTATCTATCATCAGTTGGTAACATCAGCCTGGAAGTGCTGAGAGCTAGCCAGTCTGTCATTTTGGCCACAGGTCTAGGCTTCATCTGTGCCTGGAAAACCTAATAAGTGTAAATCCGTCTGTTGAATTCCGCTCTTCCACTCTCTCCATAGTTCCTTACATAGTCCTAGTCTCTGACGCTAGTCATGGAATTCCTCCCACAGGCTGCTTAAGCCTTGCGATTCTGTTTACTTGTGTTGGCCTGCCTCTGGGTCCATTTGTTGTGGTTACTCTCAGGCCTAGCTAATCTATATATGACATCTCTGTACATTTTAGTATGCCATTAGCTTTAGCTGCTAAGCACATGCTAATAAATTGCTGTCTTCTGTTTGTTGATGAATCCTGATCGTCATGGCAGCGGACGGTGAGACAGACGGCTACCTCAGCTCCTCTGGACTTCAAGAGGCTTTGGAGGGTCCCACCCCCACGATAAACCCCACCTCCTCGCCTGCAGCAGCCAGTGAGACGGGGCAAAAGGAAGCCCCAGTTGCTGAAAACCCAGCTACAGGAGCTCCACCCGTCCAGACTATACCAGTCCCAGCCCTCCGCTTCCCCTCAGTAAGTAGCCCCTTGGCAAAGGGTAGACTTTGGGGCCCATCAGTGTACTGGAAAATATAAATATTGTAATACTAGTTTGCTAAGAGTTGTATTCAATAACAGTACCTGAGAAAACTGTTTGCAGCGGTTGCAGGGAGTGCTTTTATGTGCCAAGTTTACCACATATGTTGGTTGATTTATTTTAGATGAGCTAGTTCTACTGTGCATCCTCAAATATTTATATGCCCTAGAATTACAATCAACATTAAGTACTTTATTGTATAAACTGGCTGGTTTTATCTGGCTCTCTCTCTCTCTCTTTTCCTTTGCTTCTCTCCTTCTCCATTTATTGTACTGTTTCTCTTTCACCCCTTCTTCTGTCCTACTGTTTTCTTCTTTGATATTTTTCTTTCTTTATGTATCTCTTTTTTGCTCTCTCGTGGCCTCCTGTAGAGCATTGCTGTTTCCCAAAATACTGAACGAGTCCACTCCAGTGGCGCCAGCGGTTTCTCTTCTCCGGTCGACAGGTAACCATAGCAACTCACCTTTTCTGGTGTACGTTTGAAGTAAATGTATTCAGTCTTTAATTAAGTTTCATTCATAGCCATACTGTCCATGGCAGTCAGACAGTCCAAGCCAGTTAGAGTAACAATGAGATGCCTGGAAATGATCATTATACTATCTGTGGGGATCCTGATGCAATATAAAAATGAGATTAGACCCTTCCACCCCCACCATCAGCCCCCACACCCGCCACACACAATGGACCAAGCATTGTTCTCCACCTTACTCAGTGGATTAAGATGGAAGTAGGACAACTGAGTCTACGAGTCTATGATACCTCTAGTGAAAAACTGTTTGACATCAGTAATTGCAAAAAAGCGATATGCGCTGAAACCGACTCAGCGGCTTACTTACCTGCTGACCATTCTGCTTCAGATGCCAGGTGGCGTTAATGATGCTCCGTTTGACTGTTCTTCTTTCGTTCCTGGATGACTCATACATGCACCCCCACACATAGCCACAGTGGTGAATGCTCTGAAGTAAGGCTGACTAATCTCAGTAGGCCTGCTCTGTGCAACAATCTGCTGTGAAAAGGAGAACACCCTTTAAGACAGATGTGACATCATGTAGATTCAGGTCTAGTGCCAAACCTCTTTTGCTTGTTTCATCCTGGGAGCCTTACCCTCTCACAGTACCCAACGCTTTTTCAAGGAGACACATTTATAATGACCTTTTCTCTTCTATAGGTGTGAGCACTGGGCTGGGGTTGCCAGGTAGTGCTCTTTTTGCTCTATATATGTATGTATTGATCTATCTAGGTATCAGCACTGGCCCTTGTTCGGGCAGTGTCTGAGCTCAGGGTGAGTTTTAGGCTCTGAACTTCCTGTACTAGCTGGAATATTATCCAACGGAACACTAAGCACGGTTGTAAGTCGCTCTGGATAAGAGCGTCTGCTAAATGCCGTAAATGTAAAATTTTGCCGTTTATTCATGGTTTAACACGGTGTCACAGTGCTGTTTGAATAGCATATGGTAAGAGTTTGAAAACAGCACGTTAATTCAGCTTTTAAGTGTGTCAATTTCAATTCTGTCATGGGTTAGTGTTTAATACGTATCGATTTTGTATGCTAATGACTACTGCTCTGTTTGGCTGGATCAGTGGGGCAAATCCAATTTCCACTTTCTCACCTTGAGTGTGTTTTTTTGCATTGCACAATTTCCCAGCTGATAGATTCAAATAAATGTCACAATGTAAAACTAATGTGTTTTATTTTTTAGATAAATTAACAAAAACAAGTGACTCTGAACTAATGATCGTTGTTTATGTAGACAGGTTTATATATGCAGTTCTGTGTATTGTAATATACTTCCCTCTGATGTCACTACACCGTTCCCCCACTTTTGCTGATGGATTGTGTCAGTCCTGATTACCTGATCTATCCTCTATTAACAGTTATGCCTCTGATGTCACATCTGGCTTGAGTGATGGCAACGAAGGCCTGTCAGAAATGAGCCCCAAAGGTCCCAACAAACGCACAGGAAGTAAACTGCTGAGGAAAAGAGCTCGCTCCCGACTCCGCATCACAGGGGTATGGTATCAGTAATGTTGTTTAAATGATCTATTCATTTATCCATGTAGCTCATGTCTTTCTACACCTTTCACTTTCAGTGTCTAAGTATCAGGAGACATGTGAAAAAATGCTAAAGGCTTAATGAAGCACTTCAGTTCTATCTACTTTAGTCTCTTTGAAACAGCCCTTCATAGATATATTGTCTGCAGTTGTCTGTTAATAAGATTAATTAAATCTCTAATGGATTTCTGTTCTGTTAAAATGTCCATGTGTTTATATGATACAGAACATTTTAGACAAAACGTGTTAGTTGGCCATATTAATGACACAAGGTCACCCTCTGACTAACTTTCATTGTCTTGTCACAAAGCTGTCAGACAAAGTGGACAGGGTGGTGGAGTGTCAACTTCAAACACACAACAGTAAGATGGTGACGTTCAAATTTGATCTTGATGGTGACAACCCTGAGGACATTGCTGCAGTCATGGTGAGCATCCCAGAATTAAACATACTTACAGTACTACACTTCTGCTGTTAATGAAAGCTGATTAGCTGGTCATTAATAACTCATTAATCAGTCATTCAAACTGAGAATCTCTTATAGGTGGACTAAAACTGGGTGGCATAATGTCTATTCCGGTATATTGTGATACTGACAGTCCATGATGCTGCAATAAAAAAAAAAAAAAATTATATATATATATATATATATATATATATGATAGATTAGCGATATAGTTAGCGATATAGGTATATATAAAATATAGTTGTTTAAGAGTTTTCAGTTTCCTTTTATTTACTTTTAAGTATCTAGGCATGACAGTTGACTTCAACGAATGCCATTGACTGTTTCAGAGTAGTTTAAAATAGCTTTTTAAACTCTTTGAAATCCATTAAAAGATAAGGTTTGAGCAGAGGAGTGTTCTCTGTAGATGATGTGCTAACTAGGGGAACCAGACTGTATGTAACTTTCTTGTAGCATAGAATATGTAGCATAGAATACCAGTATTTTAGCAAACATTATTTTACCAACTTTATTAATGCTAACTTAAAAATCATCTGATAACATGATGTATTTGGAAATCCTGATGTAGAATTTGGTTCATATTGCCTGCCCCCAGTTGCACCTTGTTTTTAATCCATAATCCAGCCAATTTAGTCAACGTAATCTGAACTATTTAATCTCAAATGATTAATGATTAGCAATGCCTCTGAACCCAAGACTGACTGAAGAATACGAAGAGCCACCTACTAACGCAGGATAATATTGTTTATTCATGCTTGCTGCTGCTGTAATTCTAGCCATAGCTGTATTTTAGGACTGATGTCAGGTTGCACTGGAAAAGGGTTTTGCCTTCTGTGTTTTCCTTCGTGCTAATCTCTCCTAGATCACTCAGCTCAGTAGTCTGTCACAGGAATCCTACACACACTTCCAGCTGCCATTAGTTGAAAACTGATCTTTTTGGTGACGCCTCTTAGTGTCCCATGTATGTTTACCTGACACTTTGCAGTTTTGACCTCTAACCCCAAATTCTATCTTAGAAAAATTTCTCAAAGCAGACTGACCTGTCAACCCGGTCATAGTGGTGAGGTCTTACAGAAGTGCTTCATCCAAGCTGTTACAAAAAAACGTTAGCATTATGCCTATGCAGTGGTAGCTGGGTTACTAGTTTTAATTAAGTGTTATATAATTGTGTCATAATTGTATAATTAGCTTCATAAGATGAAGGAGATGGAAAAGGGCAGCCCCCCTTCTAGTAACAAATCTTTAAGGTGGGAGGAAAATCTACGACAGGTGAGAGTTGGGCAGGCTGGCTGTTTGAATCAGCAAGGCTGCAAAGCAGTAGTAGGGGCTGTGCTCCTGTATCCATATACCATGTGGGTGTGGTTTGCACTCCATTTATAAGCGGAACTATTGTATGCTGCTTTTGATGCCCTAAAACTCTGCCTCAGTCGGCAAACATTTGTTGAATCATAATAAACTCCATGGGAGAAATCATGGCAAACCCTGGCAAAAAATGGTAAAACAGAAATGCACTTTCTGAATCCACAAATTTTCAGTAAGGACAGCTTCAGCAGCTACAATACTAGTGACATATTCTTTTAAATTAGAGATAGGTTATGCAACAGTTTATGTAAAGTCAGTATTAATACTTCTGGAGTTTTTCCACTCTTGCCAATGCTGGTAAAACACACTCCGTTTTTCCAAAGTGAAGTTTTGGTTAGCACGTTACAAATTTAGCATGTTACAAACACCTTGTGGACACCTTGTAGTTTAAAACATAAAGAAGGTTACTAGCTAATTGTTAAAATAGCACTTCAGAATCAGAATCAGAATCAGAATCTCTTTATTTCACCAAGTATGTTACACATACAAGGAATTTGTCTTGGTGAGAGCAACACGTATGACAAGTAACAAAAACAAGTAACAAAAACACAGAACACAGATTATTTACAAAAATTACACTAAACAATAAATAGGGAAGAGGATAAATTAAAAAAGTAAAAAGTCCTAAAAGTAATAAAAAGCTGAAGAAGCTGAGAGATGTGAAACAGATTTAGTTGAAAAATATTATATATAGAAAGTTACAGATGACCTGAATATCTACAGAAAGAGAACATCTGTACAGGTGTGCAAATAGTCATAGTGCAAATAGGAAGAGTGCAAATAGCTGTTCAGTCCGGTTTGGTACAGTTCAGTTGTATGTTTTAAGGTTTACAGTGGAAGGTGTCCACTGTGGTTGAGGAGCGCTACAGCTCTGGGGAAAAAGCTATTAGCATGACGTGTTGTGCTGGTTTTGATGGACCGCAGTCTTCTACCAGAGGGGAGAGTCTGGAAGAGGAGGTGTCCAGGATGTGAGGGGTCAGATGTCATTTTGCCAGCACTTGTACTGTACTTGTACTTGTACTGTAATAATAATGAATTTATTTACATTACAATTTATGACATTAATCATGTCATTAATCAGTTTCCACCGTTATCATGCAAAATGCTACCAAGTTTTCCTGTCCTGAGGCAGGAATTGACTCAGATGACTCCTTTTACAGGCCTCTGCATCGGCCAGTACCGCAGGCTGTTTCTGTTCATCCTGTCGTTCTGTCTTATGACACATTTAAGAGTGCGGTCTTGGCCAGAGGCATGCTTTTGTTTGTGAGTGTATTTGCATGTGTGCCAGTTCCA
This sequence comes from Semaprochilodus insignis, assembly GCA_034552555.1. Classification (NCBI taxonomy): domain Eukaryota; kingdom Metazoa; phylum Chordata; class Actinopteri; order Characiformes; family Prochilodontidae; genus Semaprochilodus; species Semaprochilodus insignis. The sequence continues at coordinate 39,297,451 of CM067475.1, read as the reverse complement.
AAGTCATGTTTGTGTAGGATTATCGGAGATTCTGAGAAATTACTTTCAACACGCTTTAGAAGACTCACATCGCTTTATTGCAGTCACCCTCTCTGTCAGTAAGCCCAACACACCACACATGTACATGTTCACAGCTCCTAGTAAACCAACCCAGCGTATTGCTTTTTTCATTCGGCCACTGTAATTTCCTCCTGCAATCCTCTGTTCAGGCGCACAATGAGTTCATCTTGCCGGCAGAGAAGGAGGGTTTTATTCACAGAATGAGGGACATCATCCGCCGAGCTGAGGCCCTGATGAGGAGGGACCCCCTGGGGCCACTAGAGCCTGGGGACTCCACTCGTCTGCCCTACCTGAGCGGAGCTGGAACACTCTCTGCATCCCAAGTAGGTTACACTTTGTGAAATAAGTCAACTAATCAACTAATCAAGGAATACTAAATACAAAACCACAATATCAGAAAAATAATGACATTGCCTCTTAAAAGGGAACTTGAATTTTGCTATATACGGTAATCAAAAGTTTGACATCACTTGCTATATGAACTTCTTTTGAAGCATGATATATACAACAGCTTATATAATGTGTAAATATTAATATTAAATGAAACAGTTTTATTCTATATTAATATTGTACATGATTCACAGCTTTGGCTTATGAAATTAGCCTCTTTTTTGCGGGCAACTTGGATATTTTTCCCCATAAAACTGTTATTAGGTTATTTAGGACACTCTCTTTTGGCTCTCTGTGTGAGGAATGTTTTGTCTCTGTGTTGAGCTGCTCACGAGCAATGCAGGGTGAAAGGGGAGGGGTGAGAATCTCATGCTGTAACAAATATTCACACCTCTCCACAAATACCATGCCATGATGAAACAGCTTTCTTTATATCAAAATATACAACAATTTATAGTTCATCTGAGAGAGGTCCTTCAAAACAGGTGCCAATTGCATTTTAGGGCTACTGTGGACAGTGGGTTCAAACAAGTTAATAAATAAATATGCTGTGAATGACAAATACTGCTATGACTGATTTGGCCGTAGTGAGCTTTTAATGCATAATATAAAAATTGTGTTGGATGCAGGACTGTATTGTCACAACTTAGGCTGTTTGTCTGAAAGGTAACCCTTTAGCATCATGGTTTCCACCCTAATGGGAAAACGAATGCATTAAGATTAAGTTAAGATGAAAGGAAGCACTGTGCTGCACCGTTATGCTGTAATTGCTTTCACATGATGCTGTTTTTGTTGCAGTGTGCGGTAAAAACTTGAAACAACATGTACGAAAAATGACCAAACAAAAATTTCACCAACATCTCATCTTATTTTCTCATGGTTCAGTTTATAAAAAAACATTGATGAGAACAATGGGGTATTTTAACTCTCGGCAGTACAAAAACACTATTGTATTGTAAAGCCCTTCAGGGAGCCGTGGTCCTGGTGCAGCCAGTGTTGTGATGAAAATAGAACTTTTATGACCCTATATATTGCCCTGCCTTTATGACCCCATGTACTGCTCCAAGTCATAGTCAAACTATACTTTCATCTGCCAGCCTTTCATTCTGTGCTCTCTATTTCTTTACCGTTCTGACTTACAAACAAAAGAGAATCCTGTCTTACTGATTACGGATTACGGATTAGTTTCTTTCATGCTTGAGGTTGGGTCTTTTAGGCAGAAACAGTAAAGAGTAAAGGGTTTGTGGGTGTTAATGCTCATAACAGTTTTACTTTAAATACGCCATGTAATGGAAAATCCAAATGATGCACATATTTCACTCATGAAGACGTACTAGTTGGGATGAAGAGAGATTGACAATGGGAATGTAAATATGAATTATGACCCAAAACGTAGAAGTCAGCTTCTATGAAAACTGTAAAACATTGCCTCTTTTAACAGCAAATACTTTCCTAAACAACAACTGACTACAAGCTGTTACTGTGTTGCAGCTTGTCACCTGTAAATACTTTCGGGACTATTAGAGAGCACAGAGTTCGCCAAACCTTTCAATTGCCTTAAAGGAATGTAATACTAACTGTTTTTTAGTACCAGCGTCATATGGCGTTGTACACCATATGGTGAAGAGAGTATACCTTTGAACGCTCTCTCTCTCTAGTATGATCTAAATGATGTGGTGTGCTGAAACAGTGTAATGTCTGTTTATTTTACAGCCCAACCTGCACACACAGGGACTGTCACGCACACTCTCTTCTTCATCCCTGCCAGGTAACTCTCCCTCTGTTACGTGTAGGAAATGCACTTTTCTATACGTCATGTTCATGGTAAAATGTTTTTTAAAATATCTAAAGTGTGCACGTTTTCCATTGTGTGAATCTTCTTTAAGGGCCAGATAAGCACTACTGATTTCTTTGCATTTGCATCTTTGCATGTATGCATATCTCACTCTGCAGATTACACCGCAGCCAGTATGGGTCAGGTGCACCAGGGCTCCTCCCCTGGATTGAGTGCAGACTATTACCTTGATCCTGATGCAGCTGTTCCGGTGCGGCCACTCCGGTCACAGTCTTTCCACACCGCAGGTACCTCAGATATGCTTTGGTAGCCTGCAGTGTATCCGCAGGGCAAGATGTGATCGTTCATTTCTGTTGATATTAATTAAAGGTATGCTTTTTTGTTGTTGTTCTTGTTGTCCAGATTACACAACAGCAAATCCAGGCCAGATACCCCGTGGCTCCTCCCCTGCGCTGAGTGCCGACATCTACCTCGACCCAGACGCAGGACCACCAGTCCGCCCACTTCGCTCTCAGTCCTTCCACACCTCAGGTACCCTCAATTATTTTCACTAGCACCATGCTGTGTAGTCCATTTAAAATACACCAGCGAAAGTTCATTTTTATTTATTTTTTCTTCTGTGCAGCCGTTTATCACAAACATTAAAGGGCTGTTTTGGTTGTTAATACCTTTTACTGTTGCTGAGCCAGAGTTTCAAAATAGATTTTTTGAGCACTTAGAGTGCACCTGCTGTGTGCATATAATCCGCAGTAAAATGCAAAGTTAATTAACAGCAGGGTTAGACTTAGCTTGCCTGTTGTATCTGGGATGAGAACAGAGTGAAGTGAGGTTTGGTGAAAAAGGTCTAAATCTTTTACTGGAGCTCTCCCAGTTACACCAGTTCACTACATTGTTACTGGGGTATTGAACAGGGTGCACTAGAATTGTAAACAATGAACTGCTGCTTTGTGCCCAGCAAACTCTGGTTCATGACTTGTTCATCAGGGAAATCACTGGTTGGTTCTGTAGTTGTCTGGTGACATTGGGGTTGAAATAAGACCAAAACAGAACTAGATGACAAAACATGTTGGCAGGAGAGGAATGTGAGCTCATATCTTAAAAATAATTTTAAAAAGTAAAAAAGTAACTTTTAATGAAAGTTTATAGTGAAATATTTATTCTAAGCAATATGGGGTCGTTTATGTTGCTCAATTCGTCATTAAAATTTAAAGATTTTAAATTATTTCCATAAATGACAAACATGGAGTTTATGAGATTTTATCTAGAGAGCATTGATATAAGTCTAAGGTAATAAATCTTTGTTTAAAACAATCTATCTTGGCAAAAAGTGGGTTTTTGCTAGTAAAAACACCATGTCTAAAAAATAGATATACAGATTTCTCCTATCATTGCATGGATTTGTTAAATTCCACCATTAGCAAACTCAGTTTAACATAATGAAGCAATGATTAGGTGTTGGGTGATAATGGCAAACCATATGCAATATACCTCTGGTGTAGTGTTTCCATGTTGGCTGGCTACTTCAGAATTGGCTGGCTGCTAACCTGCTGTCTGTAGCAACACTGAGACACTAGGTTTAATTTGACTTAACAGTTGTTCTTCTGGAAATGTGTTAGTTAAGTCTATAGCTTGCCATTTTCTGAGTGAATTTAGATTTAGATTTGAAACCATTCAGGAGGTCAAAATGTTAATTTGTGGTCCCAGATCCCCCAGGACCCCCTGTATTTTACAATGATTTGGACTGCCATGAGGAGAGGTTTTGAAATGTTTGAGTGAACACATTGACTTATGTAAACTCACTACTTACTGCAATAATTGTAGGCATTTTAATATAGGCAAAAGGCAGGTTTCCAAAAATGGCCAATAAAATCTTATGGATTGAAGCTTTACAAATATCTCTTTCTATCACTCTCACTTTCTCTCTCTCTCTCTGTCTCTCTCTCTCTCTCTCTCTCTCTCTCCCAATTCCACAATGGCCTTTAAAGCAGTGTGAATAAATCACTTGATCATTTGACTGACAGTAGCAATGAAAGTCAATAGACATTGAGTAGTATTCTAGCAGCACTCTTGTCAGCTAGCCCCCAGGCTTGATGACGGACAGCACCATCAGTTTGTCCCTCTTTCAGCCCACCAGCCCAAAAGCACTGAGATAGGCTGATCAAAACACCCCTGTCTCCATGGAGACAATCAGCACTTTGACGCCAGCACTGGAGCCCAGCGATAGTGACGCTGGCTGGGTTTTGATGTGTTTGACACCTGGAGGTTTGAAGTGGAATCTGTTGATTTGATTAGTGCAGAGAACACAAACATGCAGATGCATGCTGGGAGACGCACCATTACTGATGATTTCTGGCTTTTTGTCAGTTTCCAAAAAAGCAAAAGACCAGAGCTAGACATGTAACTTCTTTCTGAAGTCTGTGGGTTTGTGTGCATTTTCGTTTTTATTGATTCATGTATAAATTTATGCTGCCTGTCAAAAAATTGGAGACGCCCCAGTTTTAAATAGACACCTGTTTAGGTCTTCACCTTTAATTGGAAAAAAATTTTACTAAAGAAACAGCTGGCAAAAATAATGGAAATAATGGTTTAGCCCACATATTTTTTTGATATCAACACTCAATTGTTTCAGGTGTTTAAACCACCATTTAAACCTCCTTTCAGCATTTAACATTAGTATTACACAGTACTGTGTAAAAGTCAAAGAGCACCCTTTTAGACATGTTCAGTGATGTTGAGGTGTGGGCTCTGGTCTCTTTCAAAACATGTTCGAAATTCTACTGCAAATTTTCTTCTTTTTTGACTTTTTTTCTCAGTAAAGCCTATAAAGGCGTGCTTTTGTCCTGTATTGTCTGATGGTGACAGTTTATGTGATCTACCAGGACTTGTACAGCTGTACGCTTTAATAATACCTTGAATTCCAGTTTCGGAATCTTCCGTTTATTTTCTCACTTATGTCCTCTTAACATTTCTCTTCCTCATACAAATGAATTACCTTGAATCTAATATATCCTGAAAATGAATAACTTGTACTGAATGGCTGCATTGACTGTAAATTAAATAAATGAAGAGTGGTTCTACACTGTACTGTCTGTGTGTTCTGCCTTTGGAAGGCCTATTTGTGGCACACACCGTTCACAGAATGAAGAACAGGCACACGCCGGATCTGTCTCCACGCCCCCCTCAGGCTTAAGGCCACTTCAGGATGTGTGACAGTGCTCCCAGCACACATTGAGACATCCTGCTCTTCAACTGTTAGATGGTTATTAAATCACCCTGATCAGACCTGTCTCTGTTTAATAAAAGGCATATGGCCTTTTCCGCTCTATCATTTACATAGTAAGTGATAAAACAAGATTTTGTCCAGCTTTCTAGCTGTACCGGAAAGTGTGATAAGCTTCACGAGACTGTATTCAGTAAAATATTAAGCATCTTGTTTTTTTTATTCACCGATGTTTACAGATAATTATTCTTGCAATTTCAGACATGTAATGAGTATGTTTCACGTAAACACTATAACATAGAAATGTCTGCTGTATAGCCTGCAGCCTAGAAGTCAGAAGTCGGTAAAAATGGATGGAATTAATGTTGCATACTTCAGTGAGACACAACAGTGCTGCAAAATATGCTGCTCAGTGTTTATGTATGTAAGATAGCATAAATACATAGGAATTCGTTTATGAGCCTTAAGCCATACCTTACAAAATTATGAATACTTTTTTTCCTGATAGGAGTTCTTTGTGTCTCTTTTGAGTGTCGTGATCCACCGATATTCCTGCTTATTTCATACATGGGCATGTTGCTACATCTGCATGTTTTGCCAATATTCCAAAATGTCTTTTTTGTTACCTACTTTTATATTTTTGCTCTAACTTGTTGCTGTCCAGATGTTCCCCTCTTAACAGCGTTTACTGTTTGTTGCAATTCTGGACCTTTGTAGTGATTTTTGCCCCAGCTGAATCTGTCCTTCACATTTTACAGACTGTATGTCTCTGCATCTGCTTTAAAATGAAATTCTCCCAGGTTACTTACATTTTATGCAAACTGATGTTGCCCTAATAGATGCATGTATGCATCTTGGGCTGGCTGTACAATAGCAAACATATAGCAGGAAAAATCTTTTTTTGTCGATGGTTGGCTGTAAAGCTACTGCCAATGCTAATGGCATTATCATGGCATTCATTTAGGAAAGCTACATAAGTAGATGGTTAGGGTAAGAGAAATTAAGATAAAAATTAGAACATGTTTTCTACTTGTGACAGTGGAAGGCATTACGCATGGAACTTTTTTAGTATAATGATTTTGCTTACACTGAGTTGACAGTTCCATCGCTGAAATTTATACAGAGATCATTTATCCCATATTAATCTGTCATAAATATTATGGAAATCCTTCTCAGATGTGCACTTTACATGTTTCTTCCAACATTTCTTCTGAAATTAAAAGTATTAATATTTGTCCCCCCTGCAGCAACCACCTCTACTGTTCTAGGAAGGCTGTACTGTAGATGTTGGAATGTTGCTGTGAGGGATTTATTTGCTTTCAGGCAAAAGAGCATTAGTGAGATGAGGTACTGACGTTAGATCATTAGTTCTGACACGCCACCTCATCCCAAATGTATTCAATGGTGCTCAGTCACTCCAGAGAATGTAAATCCACTGCTTCACAGTCCAGTGCCAGGGAGGGGGGCTTTTTCCCCTATAGCTGCTGCTTGGCTTTGAGCATGGTGGACTTATGGCTTATGTGCAGCTACTTGAGAGAGTCACGTATTTGGCATGGCATATGGATATATTTGCACGTTTATGTCCAGAACACTTATCCCAGAGTGCTAACACATATGTTTGATAAATTTGTCAGTGCATCACCTAGTATTACAGTCCACAAATTTAATAATCTCTCTGTTTCTGTTTCAGGCTCCTCCCAGCCCTACCGTCCTCCTGCCTCTCAATATCCACAATACCCCGGCCCAGAAACTCTGCCTGTTTTGCTTCCTAACCAGTTACCTGGCATGCCCCCTCAGTTCCCCAATCCACAGTACATACCTAACTCCCCTTACCCCTACCCATACCTTGTCAATACAGCACCCCTCAAAGGCTCAATCAACACGCCTCCACTCAGGCGAAACCCCAGCAGCTCCAATCTTGCCCCTTATCCGTCTTCTGCTCCCCCAGCTCAGCAAGCAGGTGACATGGCTGCAGCTGAGACTGGTCCTCTGACATCTCCTGCTGCCCACACCGTGCCTTCGAACACCCCCACTCCTGGCATGTGGCCAGCTCAGCAACCACTCTTGTCCTTGGCCAACGTCCTGTCACTGGCCATGAGTGTGGCACAGTCTTTCATGCCTCCCACTTCCATGCCCAGCAATCTGCCCCAGGGTTACCTGCCCACTATGACACCCCAGCCAGGCTATGCACCCATGTTTGGTGCTCAGCTCCAAGCCATGGGGCAGAAGGAGGTTCCTTATAGCCAGGGAGCACCTCTAGCAGGGCACTTTGTGGAGTCATACCAGCATCATGAGGCTAACTTGCAGGTTCTAGCCCCCAAGCAGGATCCATATGAGGATAGCCAAGGTCAAGCTGGGAATGTGAGCTCATTTGGTGCAATACAAGCAAGCATGCCTCCCAGCGCTCCAGAGGTCATATTGCCACCCACAGAGGTCAAGCAGCCTGTCCCAAGCAGCTTAAACCTAGTTGCATTATCCCAGACCAACCCCCAAATGGAGGTCAGAGGACCCAGAGAGAAATATCAACAACAAACAGAAAGCTCCTTATCCACCAGCTCCACCAGCAGCTCCCCTGAGTCCTCCACTTCAGCCAGCCCACAGAATACAGTGAGTGTTGTAGAGCGCACACACACACACAGAGACAAGCATATCGTCGCTGTCCAAAGAAAAACAGGTATCTCCAAAATAGTAACTTTACAGGAGAGGCCAAAAATTCTAATGTAAGTCAAAGGAACCAGACTTTTTTCCAAGCAGGTTTGGGCCATTTTTGTTGGTCCGTTCATCATGAAATTTGCACACAGTGTAAACAGCAGCTGTTGATAAAGGTCAAAATCGACAAAAATGGACATACATGTTTTCCATTGGACAGCGACGATATATATATCAGCTCTCAAAGTGTGATGTTACTACATCTGGTTATCAAGCACCTGTGCATTTAAAACATTTTGTGCATAATCACATGGCTAATCTAGGCAAAACCTCATGCATAAACATAACAAGTCACAAATTCTGGGAGAAATGTTGGCGCATTGCTGCGTTCATATGAATCGGTACTCATAGATTGCAATACAGCAGAGGAAGTGTAGGGGGCAATATGACTTGTGTTGTTTTGTTCCACTGAGATATGACTTGTTCAGGTGGAATTTTGAATGCTAGCACTGCTGTAGGCAAAGAGAGGAGAAACGGAAGAAGACACAATCGGTTACTTAGTCACTTAACCAAATGTTAGTTGATAAATTAATCAATTCTAGAAATAATCTTTAGCTAAAGGCCCATATTAAAGGTTATCACACAGTTTGTAGTTTGTAACAGATTGCACACATCCTGAGGCATGTTACCCTGACCCACAGAAGCTGGAAGTCACCTTGACTTGACTTCCTGTTTTTTACAAATGCTGACCATGGCGTGCACTATTACAGAAGTGTGCACTGCAGACTGGATTGGCAGTGTCTGCTTTTCATTACAAAACACGCAGGTAAACACAGACCCAGCACAGTCAGTCTAACCTTTACCCTTTCATGCCTCTCAGCCCAAACCTGTGTTTAACAGAGTATGAACAGTATAGAAAAGGACATACCGATGCAGGCACACCCTCAAACCTGTTCTGTGCACATAATGACCCTGACACACCTCAGCACACATGATCTGTTTGGACCAGAGCACAGGTGTTGTCTGTTATTTCTGCCTCTGAAGCATGTGCAGTTGTTACAGCCTTTGTGTGTGTGTATGTGTGTTTGTGTCCTCTTTTCCACCTCACTCAGGTGTCTGCACCCAGCCTCAGAATTTCATCCACTCTGAGTGTGTGTGAGGCTGCCGCCAGTGCAGCTAAAGTGAGACTGTCCCCTATAACTGAGGGTAAGACACATGTTCCAAATGCATTATGTCCAAATCTTTATATTAATACAGTATTTTATTACATTTATACGTATGTTTATATATATATATAGATAGATAGATAGATATATACCGTATTATACTATATATAATGTGGACTGTGCAAATGTTATGACACATTTTTAGTTAGCATTTGAAATAATGTAGACTTACATTAAAAGTAAGTGTTTTTTTCTGTTCTTCTGGAAAGTTATCATTTGGAAATGCTATTTTTGTTCCTCACAGTACCTGTATGGAATTATGTAACAAGAATATACGAAAACAAGCTGAATATATATATATATATATATATATTTACAATATCAGCCAATATGTACACGATTATCTCTGGAGGCACATTGCCAAATGCAAGCACACATATGCAAACAAAAGCACAGTTTTACACCCAGATATGCATATACATGTAGATATACAGGCCCAGTAACGGGGTGTATATTTAGAGCATCAAGGTCTGTTATAGTCTGTCACTATACAACTACACACATACATAGTGATGTACCAGCACAAGCACTTAGTAAACCATAAAGTAGGCCAGCACACACCTACACATGTGCAAACTCTTTAATTGTAACTTCCTTACAACATGAAGCTGCTCTACCTGTTGTTTGCTTTAGCATTGGCTTCGGTTTATTATTATAGCCCACAGTCCCTTCTGGCGCTGACAGATAACCAGCCCTGATAGCACCTTCACAGGAAAAAACTTTTATCTCTAACACAAAAGCCTTTACAATTCTAAATGAATCTGCTGACTTAGAACAGTATGAAACTGTTAAATTACGATATTTCTCATTTATATACCTGGCCAGTGAATGATGATGAAAGCTTTGAGTTTATATACAGCACTAGATTAAACTGCACTGCATGCAGTGCAAATTCTAAACTTTCATTTGATGCAACCTTTGTGTAAAAAAAAAATACAATTAGTTTTTTGTGATTTCTTGACATCTGAAGTGGTAAAAATCAAAAGTGCAGATTTGAAATGAATGTATTTCATTTTATAACTACACAGTAAGAAGAAATGCAAACATTAAACAAGTAATAAATTTAAAAATATATGTGGGGAAAAAGCAATTTACCTGCTTTTGTTCAACTCAAATGGATATTCTGAGTGAGACAATGCTAAGTCAAATTTTGGTTTGGACATGTTTAAATCAATTTTGACTATTGTCTGGTTGTACTTTTTGCAGTTTAACTGTGTAATCCATTTGTGTATTATAAACCTAATGTATAGCAAAACAAACATAATAACTCATAATTAAATCAAGTATTTTATGTTGTCTCATTCTGTGACTAATTCATCCATAACCATTAATAACTTGTTTTGTTCTGCCTTCAGAGAAAAAGCCTGCTATCACCGTGGGACGTTTCCAGGTCACTCCCAGCGTCGAGATAGACGCACCTACAACTCCACAGCCCCGTCCTCCGACACCTCCACTAGCCACAACCCCCTCTAACAACAACCCCTCAGGGAGCAGCACAGAGGAGGAGGCTGAGTCAGAGACCAGTCCTACCATGGTTGCTGTACCTACACATAATAAATCACCACTCGAACTATTAAACGACACCAGCAATGGCACCACCTGTTCACCTGGAGGAGATGAGAACATGGAGAGCAAAGACGTGGAGGCTGAAGAGGGCGAGGGCGGTGAAGAGGAGACCAGGGAAGGAGAGACGAGACAGAGGAGGATAAGCTTGAACCTGTGGGAAGGTTTAACTGGGGGTCCTCAGATAGGAAATGTGAACCAGCCGTGGATGAGCTATACACGCAGCGGCTCGTACGCAAGCAGCGATGACACAGAGAGCGAGGATGAGGGCATGTGGGAGGAGCTTCACGAGCTGCGAGAGAGGTGAGTTTCAGCACTGAACTCTGCCTACAAAGGCACTAGAATACAAGTTTACACCTCTTTCACATTATCACTGGCAAAAGCTCCAGAACAATACCTTGATGAGAGAAGGACAGTGTATGAACATGATTTTATTCCAATTATTTTCAAACCGTTTCTAAAAGACGGCCTGCATTTTCTTTCTAATTGGTCTAAAATAGTCCTGAGTGGTTTCCAAATCCCCAAAATGTAATGTACTTCAGCATATACCTACTTATGTTCTAACAGCAACATACCACTCTGAAACTGGTCAGAGCTAATTTTTAAAATATGCTTAACTCTGTTACATACATGTTGCAGGCCTAATAATACAGTAGTAGGCTTACAAAGTTATTGGACCTGGCAGTTGTGTTTAGGTGCCAAGGACATTTATATGTACATTTCAATTCCAGAACACTTCGGATGGTCACATTTCTGGTATCCCTAAAGCCGTTCGTATTCATTCTCATTACTGAGAGCCTGATGTCAGTTATCTGTGTTTCTTCACCTGAGAAGGAGAACCATCACTAGCCCCAACAATTTAAAGGTGGCATAGAATCCATTTAATTTAGCATCTAAAATTAATTTCTGTTATTCAGTGTTTTACATTGCTCTCTGATGTCTACATAGAAGGTATGCAACTTTAGGATGAAAAAAAACAGATACAGTTTTACACTTACAATCCTACGGTTTTGTCCTAGAATGAAGTGAGCTGTTTTCCCTATTTTGGTGAGTTCCTGAATATTTTGATGAGCTCTGATTCGATTTTCTGGTTTGCAGTTAGGCACTATGATACGGTGGCGTATTGCTGGCATGCACAGGAAAAAATAAATCCCTCGCTATCTCGTAATTACAAGAAAATGTCATTTTTATGAGAAAATATATTGTAATTACAAGAAAATGCCGTAATTATGAGAATATATGTCTTAAAAACGACATAGTGATGTCGTATTTACAACAAAAAATGTCGTTTTTTATGAGAAAATATGTCGTAAAAATGACATATGTCCTAAATAGGAGAAGTCAAAGGTCTATTTTCTGTGAAACGTGTTAAAGTCGTAATAATAATAATAATAATAATAATAATAATAATAATAATAATGTGTGCCGTGTCATGGTGCGGTTACCACTTCTGGCGTGAAATGGTCTGAATATTTCGGTGTAGTTTAATCTGAACATACAGCAACATTAGATCACAGTAACACACTGAACCCAGCTACTAGCCTGTTCACCAGCCAGCAGTGTTACAGCTTTAACGTGTTTCACAGAAAATAGACCTCTGACTTCTCCTGTTTAGGACATATATTATGTTGTTTTTATGACTTTTTTATAAATTTTCTCATAAAAACAAAATATTTTCTCGTAAAAACGACATCTTTTCTCATAATTGCGGCATCTTTTCTCGTAATTACAAGAACCTGAGGGATTTATTTTTTCCTGTGCGTGGCAGCAATACGCCACCGTACTACGATGATCACCCTAAAGAAACAAAATAGCAAAATAAGCAAAATAAAATGAACATTAGCTATGCTAACATTAGTAACTTGGAGCTTACTAGTATCTAACATTACCTATGTTAGCTACTTGCCTTCAGTCTCGACAATTACACAAAATAAATTAAGGTTGTTATTCACTACAAAACTTTAATCTAATTTAAGTCTTGTGCTGCGCCCTGTGGAATTGTTGGATTGTTCTGAATTACTCATATTTTGCAAAAATGATTAAAACATAACAGTATTTCAGGTCACCTTCATGCCACGTGGTCTGTAATTCATGCAGCCTTGATTTACTGAGTTAGTTGAACTTTTAGCTATTAGTTAAGTTTAGTTATAATTCTCTAAACCAAAACTCTGCTAAAGACAACTCATCCTACACTCATCCTGAATCAGAATGCCCTGATTGGAGTACACTCCAGAAACTGCTGTAAGGCTACATTCATCCTGAAATGAATTTCCCTGAAGGGCTCGTTTTAAGGCAGAAGACCATTGTTTTCTCTTTCTCTCTCTCAGGCACCTGTCTGAGGTGCAGGCTCTGCAGGCCTCTCAGAAGCGGGAGATTGAGGAGCTTTATGAGCGAATGGGAAAGGTTCCTCCTCCAGGCATCGTGTCTCCGGCAGCCATGCTGTCCAGTCGCCAGCGTCGCCTCTCCAAGAGTGGAGGATACCCCTCCTCCTCACGCAGGAACAGCCTGCAGAGACTCGACATACTGCCCCCTACAGGTAGCACAGCCCTCATTCAAATGATCACAGAATTGGTCAACATCAACTGAATGTAGACAGATGTGATGTGTGTGATCTGAATGTAGATAATGGAATTTTGTGACTTTTACATGTTGTGTCTCTTTACCAAATCCAGCCTGTTCCGATCCAAGTGCTACTGTTACCCTAGAACCCCTGTTTTGCTAATATAGTGATTTCCTAACACTGTTTTTGCATTTATATGGAACATTCTACCAAACTGATTCAAAGTCAGAGTTTAAAACACATTTCAGACTTTTAACTCACTTGGACTTAAGACTAAAATACTTTGTTGAGTGACCCTACATCTTCATTATGTTCATTTTATTAGAATAAATGATTGACCATTACATTTTGTCAATACCAAAACAATCATAACACCTCTGAAACTTTACCGTATGTTTCAGCAGTGATGGTGTTTTGATATTTTTAGCTATTTTTCAGTGTAACTCCAAAAAGTTTGCCAATGCATGACTTACAAACACACTTTGGAGTTGGTACATGCATAAAATCATAATATTTTCCATTAAAAGAAAAATAGGTGGTTCGGTAGTTAACCGTTCTAAATGTTACACACTGATTTTCAGTCTTTGGGACACGTTTACTTCAAAACAGGGAGATCTAACTGTTCACCATGTGGCCATGAGGGGCAGGGATGCAGTCTTCCTTCCTGCTCAAAAATGTAGGAGCATTGCTAAAACAAGACTCACAGACTAAAACTCTTTCAGTAATGACATGAGAATGTGGGACAGCATTTTTTAAATTAAAAATGTTAATGTAGTTATTTATTTACGGTTTTGGAACATTAGGCTTTCTGAGAGCCACCTATAAATTAACTCAAAGTTTCTTTATATATATATATATATATATATATAATATATATATGAAGAACATAATCTAACCAAGTCAAAAGTCGCGCATGAGAAGTACTTTATCATTTCTCTTTTTAATAATAAGTGCTTATTAATGTGCTTGTTCTGAATGAGTTTGTTCTGACGAAATCAGCGAGAAGACGAATGGTAGCACACATAAAGCTGTGATTCAACAACAGGATACATTTTACTATGGCCAAAATTAACATGTACTCACCACAATTCCTCCTGTGGCAGAGTTAAAAGAGTTACACAGGAAAACAGTCTAGGATAATGAATATATCCCTGGCATAACTTTCACTTTGAGAGGGTTAATGAATGGTTAGATAAGTACTATATATGATTTGGATTCTCTGATGAATGTGGCAGATATCTGCTCTCTCTCAGGCATAATGAGGAAGAATTCAGTGAGCGGAAGCAGCAGCGGCTCTCAGGAGCGAGCGGCTAAAGGAGTGACCTTCGCTTCTGACTATGCCAGAGTGGTAAGAGTGATTCAAAAAGCAACTCAGAGTGAAGGGCCTTGTTTAGTATGTAAGTTATCACGATTATAAGGGAATCAGTGATTCATAATCAACATCTTTACTTAGATGGCTTTTCTTTTGTCAAATGGATGTAACTTCTGAAATGTGAATAGAGAGACTAATATTTTGTCTTTTCTCTCTCTTTTCCAGTGATCTCATAGAAACCATGCTTCTCACCTTTTCTTGCCTTCCCCAACTGCTCCAGACAGAAGGAGACATTCTGGTCCACTCCTGGTTAATATTGCCACAGACTGTCAGATCTGTTTCACTTATTCTACCTCTGCATGGCATGAGGCGCTTTCCATTTTGGCGCCCGTATAAACAGGTTAGGGTGTTCAGACAGCTTGTTTGAGGACTTGCATTGCGTTCCAGAAGTGGTGTGGAATCCAAAGGGCCGGTGTGGCAGATGGTTTTCATCTATCATTATCATTTGTTATCATTGTAACAAAGCAGGAGCACACATGATCAGCTGTTTGAAGGCTGAGCAAGTGATTCAACTAGCAGAATCAAGTGTGTTCCTGGTCGCTTGGAATGAAAACCAGCAGCCACTCTGGCTCTTAATGGATAAGATTGAACACC
Organism: Semaprochilodus insignis; assembly: GCA_034552555.1. Taxonomy (NCBI): domain Eukaryota; kingdom Metazoa; phylum Chordata; class Actinopteri; order Characiformes; family Prochilodontidae; genus Semaprochilodus; species Semaprochilodus insignis. The sequence goes on along the minus strand of CM067475.1, from coordinate 39,282,022 downwards.
ACCAACATATAGTGATGTATTTTCTCATTAAATTGTTCCCACTCTTTGAAAATGTACTTTCCTAAGTCCTAATTTTGTTGCTGGTTAATGTAATGTAGTGAGTAAGCAGGCTTAAAAAAAGGTAATTTGAAAATTTTCCGTTGGGTGTTTGAAGGATTTAATCCTTTTGTTTTTAACCAAAACTTCACAAGGAGTGAGAATATCATTACAGTATTCGAAAGGTTCAAATACAACGAGCATGATTAATATATTAAATAAAAATGAGCTAAAATATATAGATATACAGTATTTTTATATTTGTCAAACGAATGAAATATTTAACATAAAATGCCTGTAGTCTTAAAAAACTGCCCAGTCACAGGTCAGAAAACGTATGTTTGTTAAACAAATAAATATTCTGCAAATTCTCTTATTTGTTAAGTGAATTAGCTTAGTAGAGTAACTGTTTAAATTCATTTGGACAAACGGATGTCTGAACTTCTGTGGCTCATGTCCTACAGAGGTAGTCTGTGTCAAACAGGCCTCAGTGTGTGAGTTTCAGGGGAGCAGAAGTCGGTGGACTGCCCAGTGAGATTTTAATGGACGAGTGAATATCATTAAACTCACTTTCACCTGATCCTAACATTCAGCTTGTTAACAAAAAAAATTGGTTACAGTTCAGCATTTTTCTCGTGCCTGTTTGTCTAGTGCAATGGAGCCCCCTGCTGGTGTGGATGCCGAGGTGCAACTCAGTACACCTGTGGTGGTTGTCCATTGATTAGCCTTTTTGAATCATCCTGATGACATTTACTTCTTCTGCACATTATCATACCGTACAAATGAACAAATGAATTAATTTCTGTTAGTGTTTGACTTAAGTGAAGAGAATCACTTTAAATGGATTTTATCAGATCAAGTTCTGACTTCTCAGTTTCAGTCAACTGTGCCAATATTAGAATTTCTTGGTATTTGTTTCACTGATCATAGAACAAATGCATCTTTAGATCTGCGATTGTTTTGCACATTCAAACCTGCACAAAAGCAGCTTCATTTAACTCTCACCACAATAATTCTTGTTTTTATTAAACAATTCATTCGCTGGATTCGCTGCCTCAGATGATATATAACCTTGTCTAAATACATTGTGTGCTTTGTACAAATGTCCTCAAACCACAACTAACCTAAGAAAAAATCTAAAGCCTAATGCATTATGTAATGAAACATATCGTCACTGTCATCAAAACCTTTTTCACTTTTAGTGTTTATATACCATCTCTAATGTCAGCTGCTCTCTACATAAGGAATGGTCCAAAATTACTAGGAATAAAATCATGTTATGTGAATATAGAAGCGTTTCTCCCTGTGATGTCGGTTATAATTCAGAAATGTCAGGTTTTGTTATGACAGCAGCGATATGCTCATTGTAGCCGTTTGCAAAAATGTGGATGCCCTGGACAAGTGAAACCAAGCTAATACCTGTTCTACAGAGAACACACATTTTAATACATACTTGATGTGTATATCTGCTGAATTTAACATACTGGAAAAAATATGTGTAAAATGTGGCCTGTGTTCTGTTCTGACACGTTTTATATTATATTATGATTTATTTATTTCCAGTTTGCTAAATTGAGAAAAAAAGAGATACATAGGAAGATAGGAAAAGACCATGTTTAAGGTTGTTTAGTGTAGAAGAACATATTTTTGTATGTTTCAGTAAAGAACATGTAACTTGTCACCCAGGTTGCCCCAAACTTTTGCGTATTCGGCCTTTATTCTAAGAACAGATCTGGACCAATCTGATGCATTGGTGTGATTTGAGGTCAGAAAACATATTTTGTTGAACTGCCTTCATACTTTCATCCCGTTTATTAGTTTCTTCAGCCGTCTATGTGCTAAGATTCCTGGGTTGGCCATTTCCTTGTAAAATCTGAAATGGACATATTTCTTCTTGCCCGCTATTTTTCCATATTCATAAACTGACACAAAATGCACTTTTTTCAGCAAGGCATTTGCCTTTACATGCCACAGACTGTGTATATTTAAGTGCGATTTGATGTAAAATGCAATGAACTGTGTTGTGTGGTTTATTTGGTTGTTTTTTGTCCCTTGCATCCATTTGAATGCCTTTGCCTATGCAGGAAGGTCGTGTAAATGAATGTGATAAAAAAAAAAAAGAAAGAAATGTTGAAATTGAAACTGTGAAATTTAAAATGTCGTTGCCTTAAAAGTATCAAGGTTTAAAAAGATTGCTGAAAATATAACAGATTGTATTCTTCTAAGAAGCTGGCAAATGTTTATGTATACATACACATATATATATATATATATATATATATTTAGATAAAGAGAGAGACAGAAGAAACGCTGTATTATATCATGCTAGGGAACAATGTTGTTCTGCCATACAGACTTTGTGCCTTTCTTTTTTTTACCCTAATGTTTTGATTCCTGTTTCAAAGCTAATCTTTGTAAATATTGATAATAAAAGATAGACCTTCTCTTTAATCTCTACAGGCCTGTGTTTCTGACTGAATCCATCCATGAATGCCCTGCAAGCCTGGAGCTATTTCTCTTATCTTTATGAATCAATATTCCTATCAATACTGAGTACTCTTGCCAGTATAACTAACAGCCGTGTCTGTGTTCTTTCACTGCATGTTTAGAAGCTGTCATAGTTTGTGTAAGCTTATACATACACTATATAGCCAAAAGTATGTGGACACTGGACCACCACACCTATATGAGCTTGTTGTACACCCAAAACCATGGGCATGAATATGCAGTTGCCACCCATTTGTGGCTAAAACATTCTTTAGTCTTCTGGGAAGGCTTTCCACAACATTTAGAGTGTGTCTGTGGGAATTTGTGCCTATTCAGTCAAAAGAACATTTGTGTGGTCAGGCACTGATGTTGGACTAGAATGCCTGGCTTACAATCCACTTTAGAATTCATTCCAAAGTCGGTGTTCAATGGGGTTGAGATGAGGGCTCTGTGGAGGCTCACTAAACTCAAATCAAACCATCTGTTTATGGAGCCCACAGTGTGCACAGGGCCACTGTTACACTGGAACAGGAAAAGGAATTCCCTGAAGTGTTGCCGCAATGTTGGAAGCATGTGATTGTCTAATTGTGTTTGTATGCTGTAGCGCTAGCATTACCCTTCACTGGAACTTCACTGGAAGAGCCCCAAACCCTGAAAAACAGCCGCAGATCATTATCCCTCATCCATCAAACTGTTGGCACTATGCATTCTGGTATGAAACGTTTACCTGGCATTCCCTAACCCACCTTTATTCGTCAGCCTACCAAACGGTAGAGCATGGATCATCACTTTAGATAACACATTCCACCGCTCCGGAGTCCAGTGGCAGCATGCTTTACACCACTCCAGCCTACGTATGCCATTGCTCATAGTAATCTTAGGCTTGTGTGCAGATGCTTGGCCATGGAAATCTATTTCATGTAGCTCTCGATGTACAGTTTAGTGCAGATGTTGCTTCCAGGGCCAGTTTTGATACACTGTATTGAGTGACGCTTTGGCATCTTCACACTGTCTACCACTTCATGGCTGTTGTTGGTACTAGACACTTCCTTTTCACAACAGTAACACTTACAATCGACCAGGGCAGATCTAGCAGGACAGAAATTTCATAGCAGTGTCCAATGACAATGATGTGTTTAAGGTCACTGAGCTCTTCAGTATAATCCATTCTGCTACCAGTGTTTGTTTATGGAGATAGCAAGGCTGTGCACCTGTTAATAATTGAGTATGGCTGAAAGACCTTAGTAGGGGTGTCCACATACCATGTAGTGTATTTTTGTGTAATTGTTTACCTCTGATATTTTTGAATATATTATTTCATTTGCTTTATGCAAACTGACACGGTTTCATTAAAACCAACTATTTACCCTCACTGGCCTCTTTACTGGAAACCTCAGCTTTGTAGCTCCATCAGGCTGGTTTTACAGTTAATGACTGCAGCCCATCTGCTGATGCACAGTTTGTGTTGGCTATCGTCTAGCCCTTCATCAATGGTCAGTTTCTGACCACAGAGCTTCTCTTGGCAGGGTTTTTTTGATTGCTGGACCACTGTCAACCTACAGACGGGCGAGAAACGAATGGAAAAACCTGAAGACATGAGTGGAGAGGACCTCAATTTTGGCTCCAGGTAGCAAGAAGAAAAGGTTTTGTTATACAGAAAACAGCTGAGGCACAGATGGCTGGAGCTTCAGTCACAAAGACTGCTCAACTGGCTGATGTTTCATGGGAGTCTATCATCTCATGACTCCTATCTATTCAGTAGGAGTCATGTCCATCATGAAACAGAGTCGGAAACTGCGGTGGACAGTAACCAAGACGCTTGTTCAGCAGGGCGCTCTATAAGGAATAACAGGTGAAAGAACAGTCCGTCCACAACTACAGAGATATTATAATAGTTCATTATAAAGTAAATACTCATTTTAGGGCTTAGTGATGCAAAAAGCCTCAGTGCTGGTCTACAGAGATATGTGAAGTAAATAAGTAAATAAGTAAGTAAGTAAGTAAGTGAGATCAACCACAGTTTGACCATGTTCTCCACAAGTGGGCTCTGGTGAGCACTTTGCTGAATGCTTCTTCGGTTCTAATTGTCACCTTAGAAGGAAGAGTAACTCCAAATAGGTACAAAGGATTTTTGAGTTATGATCACCATTGTCCTATTGTAACCACATGCTGTAAATAACTACAAGCACTGGGTGAATCTAAATCTCTAGTCAGGGTTCTTTACGGAGATTGGATGATTTAATTCAATCTGGCTGACATAAAAAATATCCCTTTTCAACCCAAGGAGGACAAAAGACAACAATTATTAATAATTTGACATGTGCATTTGATTGTGTGTGTATGGTATTATCTTTCTGTTTTACAAAACTAATAGTATATATCAAATCTCATAAAATATATGAAAATGAATTGAATTCCTTTCAGCTTTATTGTCATTATAGGGTTGTACAGTATATATAACGAAACACAGTACAGTTATAAATATATATATATATATAGTGTACGGTGCAAAGACAAATAGACAAAAACTATATGTGTGTAAACAGTAACAGTAGGACATGTGCAAAGTGTGTAGTCGTATCCGTATGTCAGAATGTAGAGCACTAGAACTAATGTGCCGTTAGTATATGCAGGAGGCAAAAACAGTTTTGTAAGTGTACATGTACATGTGTTGAGGCAGCAAGTGTGCAGTTAAGTATGTGGTTGTAACAGTGTACAGTGCAGGTAGGAGAATAGCAGCACTGTAGCATATAGCATATTATCAAAAGATAACAAGAACACCACAGTTTGGAACATTATACACTAGCTAAAATATTTCTATGGATTACAAAATCTTAATAAGTTGCTATCCCCTGGGAGTGCTCAGTCCCAACTACCTTTCCACAGAATTATGTGATCCTAGAGAAGCTCAGTGGCTCAGTGAGGGCAATAGGGTTGTCCAGTTGAAATGTAGCTCAGTGAAAAACAGCCAGGATCTGTCCATGTATCACGTACAAGGTGATAATGTGTTGTGTGAATGATCAAAGAGGGTTATGTTATATTACGGCTCACAGCGACAGTGGGTTACACCATAACGAAACATTCCTGTCTGGTGCCAGTAGTGCCCTTCAGGATGATGGTGCCCCCACCATCCACAAGGGGTCACTGAGTGGTTGGACGTGTAGGAAGATGATCTAATTCATAAGCTACAGTCACCAGATCTCAAGTCAGTGAAGCTTCCACCAGCGTTCTCAAGTACCATCATTAGAACATTAATTGAGGGAGTGTCTTTGGTAGAATGGTGGTCTGTACCTCCAACACAGTTCTAGACATGTGGAAACTATGCCAGTGTGACTAGATCTGTTCTGACAGCTTGTGGCAGCTCAAAACCTTATGTTGACTTTTTTTCCTTTGTCACTCCTCAGTGACACTGACATGTGTAACGCCTACCAGCGCCGCATACTACCATGTCAGTGTCACTGCTGAGCTGAAAATGCTCCACCTCAAGGGTTCTCAACCTTTTCCACCCCAGGGCCCACCTGTTTTTAGCTACAAAGCATGACATACAGGTTCATTACGAACTGCCTTCTCCTGAGTACAGGCCCACGGATCACTAGAGCAGGGGTGGGCAATTAATTTTCCCAAGGGGCCACATGAGAAATTGGTTTTAGAGGGCCAGACAAATATACTCAACTCAGTTCTGCCTAATACATATATATACTGTATACACAGAGTTAAAATACAGATACCCCAGGTACAATACTCCTCCAGTGTCAGTAGAAGTTCCTCCCCTTATACCTCCACTGGAGTAAAAGTACTAAAGTATTTAGAGATTTATTTAAGATTTATTTGTAACTTAGCTGCAAGTCTAAGTTTAATAAAAACTTGAAAACTTTAAACAGGTTCACAAATGAGTTTTCCTTTACTATACGGCACCTGTAGGTCTCTGTTCATAAACTAGCCAAAACACATGTACTATAAAAGGAAGCAGTGTTTGTATAAATGTGCCAGTCAGAAGTACATGTGTACATATTTCTATATTGTGATGTATATACCCACAAAGTCAGAAACAATGTGTTTGATCTGTTCACTGATGCTTTGATGTGTGATTGTAAGTCAGTGTTTGCATTAACCCCATCCTGCTTTACCTGCCTTCCTCCAGGTGGTCCTTGATGTGGTCCAGGCCTGAAATAGACATTTCCATGGATGCTTAGAATTCATGAATAAGTTTGTTTCGTTTTGACATTAAACTTTTTACATAAACGAAAGGAACGACAAATTTAGCATAGTAAACAGTGAGATATTAGACTTTGAAATGTAGTGGAGTAAAAAGTCGTCCAAAATGGAAATACTTCAGTGAAGTCCCGATACACTAAAAAACTACTTAAGTACAGTAACTAATTACATTTACTTAGTTACTGTCCACCACTGCGTATACAGTATAGATATTATCACTTTATAAAAAACAGTAGGTGAAACATGAATAATATAGTGATACAATGAAAATGTGGAGGACAGAATTCTATCATTATTTAATGAACTTGTGATTGTTTAGTTTAGAAAAATGTAAGATTTTGCAATGTTAAATAAAAACCACTCTCTACTGACCGTGATGAGCGCCCCCTCATTCGAATGTCACTTAACCACCATAAGATGACCTCAAGTGACCTACAGAAAGACTGGCGAGCGGTGGCTGGGGTGAAATGCACAGCGGGCATGGTTCAAAAACAGGCTTCTGGAGGCGTCATTAGAGATTTTCTAAATAAACAGATCTAAATACAATATTTGATCTGGAATTTGGGAGGCGTGTTTCCAGTAGGGTATAGAATAAAACAGAACTGCTCAACACAAACCCAGGAACTGTACAACTAGAGGAACTGATCATTTTGAGGTGGTCTCTTACATTTTTCCAGAGCTGTATTTAAGGGCTAAGAGCTAACTTCTTGAAAGCTGTCCAACACATCCGCTGACACATGTGAGTGAAGGCGCAGAGGTGCACTGACCGGACATACGCAAATTTAAATACAAAAACAAAAGAGTTGCCTTGAAAATAAAAGCAGTGTAGTTGTATTTCATGCACCTTTGTGTAATAGGTGTCATAGTTACACATTTACTTGTGACTTCTAATTTACCAATGATCTCACGCAGTCCGGTCAGAGATAGTCAGAGAGCTGGATGTGGCCGTACAATGCCCAGGTCTGCCCTAGAGTGTGTTTCACGGCCCACTGGTGGACCATGGCCCACAGGTTAAGAAACCCAGCTCCTCTTCACGAGTAATAGTGGTCAATAATGGTCCTGTGGTCAGAAAGTGGACAGTGGTATATATAGTGGATGTACAGCAGTGAACATAGTGGAACCTCAAAGGTAGGTGTAGCACATAAATGGCCAGTGGAAGTGCAACATAGAAGTTTCTAATAGAGCGCAGAGTGTTTTGGTTTGCGTTCTTACATTCCATCACCCCAAAAAAGGCTGCGTTATTACTGTTTGAGGTAAGCTGTGAGAATTAGAACATAAAATGTTGGCAAGCCATGTTTTTGTTTCCATCCACAACCTTCCTCACTCAGGGCTTTACGGAGTTATTGTGGAAAAATTTCCTTTTCTGTTTTTACATGGTCGGAATGTTCTGCTTTGCATCAAGTAGAACATCTTAATAACTCTGTGCATTCCTCAGCTAGTTCACGGCACCGGCGCTTGTTATCCTGCAAAGGCCCTTGGGCCGTCTTCACAGCTTTGTCGAGTTATAAATAGTCTGGATCGGCCTTGCTGGTTATGATCCGACAGGACACGAGGAGATGTATATTTAGCGTCCACTGTTCTCAGTTTTGGGTCATATCAGGTCTCTTTGCTCAGAGAGTGCATCAGCTAAATGCAGCAGTCATACATTACACTCATGTATGAGTGAGTATGCTCACTGAGTACGCTCACTCAGGGCTGAAAGCCATGGGCTGACTGACTGTTACCCTGCTGTTACCTTTCAGTTGCAAGAGCTGGTTTGATGGTACATTGGTGAGATTGTGCAGTAAAATGATGTAATGCTTTGAACATGTCCATGTATGGTGATGTTGCCTCTCAGAAGTTTTCACTGTTTACATTGCAGTTTCATTCCTCTCTATGTGACGTCACATAGAATTCAGCTTTGACTGAAAAAGGCCAAAACGAAGATGAACGGCTGATATATAAAGGGAATATCGATGACGTTATCGGCGCTTGTTGGGAATGATAAGAATAATGTAATGGATGGTCCATTGGATACAATGGATGGTCCATAGTATGATCCTGTGCATTGCTCATGCTTTTGAGTGGTCACTTGAGAACGACAGACATTGACGTTGACGGTGGTCTCAACTCTACAAATGTCACAATGAGTGCTGTGCCATTTGTGACCAAAAGAGGGCAGTAAATAGTCTTCCTACCTTGTCACTCCTCCTGACTTCTTCCTAATTGTGTCAATGTGGTGAGAGGTCTAATCCTCCTGCTTTGCACAGGTACACAAAGTTTTCAGCATTTCACAAAGTGCACTGACTTATTGTCATCATCTTTTTAGTTCTGCTTTTAAGAAAGAAAAACAGCTGCGTTATCGCTTAAAACAATAATATGGCCATAAACAAGAATACCCAATTTCCTTTCTTACCTCAAATTAGTTGATTATCCAAGACATGTTTGGTGTCTAACGTTTACTTCTTTAGCTTTGCATTGGAGCTACAAGGCTAATGCTCACAAGTAATGGAATCTTATGCCCCACCACCAATTAGCATTGTGCAAACCGCCTACCTAAACCATAACACACTTGCTTTAAAGCATATCAGTTAATCTCATAATCTCAAATAGTCATTTATGTGTGACGCTCCTACGCCACTCTGTGAGTGTCAGAAAGCACCGGTGAGCCTGAGGTGTTATCCACTGTTACTGTGTGTCTGTAGTTTTTCTAGTTTTCGTGCTCCATCAACCAGATCAATAGACACATCTGGCCCCCATCCCATACTCTGTCTCCTCCATGCAATCACCATGGCAACATTGTAGTGGCATGCAGCGACCCGGTCGCGGGGGGAATTCCTTCAATTGGCACGGAAACTCACTGGTGGGGGGCTCGCCTCCGCTTTGGTCCTTAGCAACCGGTTGCTAAGCCTTGCTTTCCTGTTGCCATGTGAGGAAGACCATGTGAGGATCCATCCATAATAACATCCACACACAATCTGGCACAAATACACATGTTTGTTTTTGTACCTTGTGGGGACGTGGGATCAAAAACATGTTCCCTATGTATTATAGAAATGTAAGTATTATATGAAATAATAGTCATATTTTACATGCATGTACGTAGTTATATGTAAGAACAGTGGAACATTATTATATGTGAAAGGAAATAAGACGAGGAAAACAGGAAATACTACCTAATGTGTTTGGGATTATTTGCATGGTGAGAAGAAAAAAATGGAAACAAGTTCTATGACTGAAGACTGATCAGATCGTTGCAGATTTCTCTAAAAAATAGAGCAAATAAGTCTAAAAAGACTGATAAAGATATGAAATATAGTGAAAATGTGATATATTTAGTACTGAGGCTTTTGTGTAACTTTCTGTTAAATATGTTTTTTTTTTCCTGACATTAAAAAATGCATGAAACTTGAAAAATGGAATGAAACTTGCATTCAATTATCATAAAAATATTTATTCATATATTTATATACAGTTGTATGTAAAAGTGCCCCTTGTGTAATTAACTGAAAATCACAGCTACTCACTTTAAAGTCACATTGGCCAAATTTTGTTATGGGAGTGTGACAAATTATTTCTTCAGTCCATGAACCAGCAGTGGGATTGTGGGAGCAGCGGTGGACTTAAATAAGTGATTTTTTTAAGATAATTACAGAAAAATTATATGAAGAAAACCATAAGAGTTTCTTCCCATATACCTTAGTAAGAATAATCTAAATGTGTTACTGAAAATTAAGACACATTCAGTAAGCTACGTTTAGGTGTATTCAGTACTCAGCCATCACTGCTTTCAAAGATTTCTGGTTTTCTCTCTCTCTCTCTCTCTCTCTCTCTCTCTCTCTCTCTCTAATAATAATAATAATAATACCTGTTCTGTCCTGTTGGGGTCCTGACCATTGAAGACTGTTGCAGATTTCATTGAACCTTTGAAGATGGTCAGGAGGTGAACAAGGGCTAATATAGCATGAAGAGAATCAGATGAATGCACCTATAGGGTAAGTGGATGTTGTTGTTGTTGTTGAAACAAGCCTTGTATCTTCAAAATGACTATGAAATACAGGAGAGGAAAAACACTCTTAAAGTAATGTAATGAAAGTGAATAGATCTTTGTATCTAAGCCATTTCTATTGGTCTATTCATTATACAATTTGAATGGACCAATAGAATGTCTTTCTGAATAATTTTCTGAATATGTGAATACATGTAAGTAATAATCATTTTCTAAGCCTAACACTAACATCAAACCCAGTAAATGAAAAGAAAAACACTGTGTGTGTGTGTGTGTGTGTGTGTGTGTGTGTGTGTGTGTGTGTGCGTGTGTGTCAAGATTGCTTTCTTGAAAATTGATGAAAGCAAACAAACACACACTCATAGAAGCTACACTGCAGGCCATATAGAGAGAATCTCAAGCCCTTTGTCCCTGATCACAGGCAGGAGTGAAAGGGTAATTGGGTTCGTGGGGCAGTGGAGGGCAGGGCACAATTCGGTCTCTCAACTCCAACCTGGAATAATCATTTGGACGCCCTCGCAAAACATTATCGCTTTTCATAATTCTTCTGCTGGGCCTCAGAGAGCTGAAGAGATGAGCTCAGCAGTCAGGTCACACATACATTGATCTAGTGATCAGTGGCTTATTTGATTGTTTTATCAGTGTGTTCTTACTGGTTAGAAGAGATCCTGGACTTTGCTCACTTTAAAATCCTTTCAAACGCAGAACTTTGGGACTGAACTGGGTGTGTCCAGTATTTGTCATCTGACATTGATCCCTCTTTGTCTATCCTACCATTCAAACAATGTCAGGCTGTCACAGACATGCGCACATCCACTGCTCTGTGAGCAGAAAGAGCAGATGTAAAATCAGTAATGAGGAAGGAGAGCTGGTGTACTGCAGTAGGAAACTGTCAGGTGATGGTGCTTGGCCAGCGCGATCAGTGATGCCTGAAGCTGTGTGTAAGCCTCCTATCTCTGGCACCCACAAAGGCCATGAGTGAAGGCCTCTTCATCCTCCTCCACCAAAGCCCTTGTCCCCCTGCAGGCATTCCAACCCACCAGCCTGAAGAAAGTGGTGGAGAGAAGGCTCAGATGAAATCTGACCTTGCAGGCACTGATTCAGCATCAGTTCTCATTTTTTACTAACACCGAGAGAGGTTACTGCGGACAGAGGCTGTCGAGGATCAGGACTCCCTGGGAAGGAATAGCTGAAATGCTAAAGTTCTGGCTAATGAAGAACAGAATAACAAACCTGAAAGTTAGCACTTAACATGGTCTTTCCTTCATTAGGGGCCTCCTTCCTCTTCTTTGGTAAAATGAGTGAGGTTGCCAGGTCCTGGATCAGGATCAATGGAAATAGTTTGACCAAAATATGCTAACTGTTCCTAATGATGAACAAAAGCATTGATATGAAAGCTAAAAGTTAGCCTCTCAGCATCTTTTTTATAAAACGAGTGAGGCTACTGTGAACAGGAAATGAATTTGTTGAGGATCAGGACTTCTTGGAAAGGAATAGTTAGGCCAAAACTGCTAACATCCTGGCTAATGATAAGGAGCCGTATGAACGTATGTTGCATGATTGTTGCCCCATGATCAATCAATCAATATTTATTGGTATAGCGCTTTTTACAACTAACGTTGTCTCAAAGCAGCTGCACAGAAAAGCAGGTTATATAAAGGAAAAGAAAAACACAGAGTTCATGTATAGACATAGGAAAGGGAATCCGGGTCCAAGCCCCCTGCGAGCAAGCCAGAGGCAACAGTGGCGAGGAAAAACTCCCTTAGGGTAAGGAAGAAACCTCGAGAGGAACCAGGTTTGAGGGGGGAACCCATCCTCCTCAGGTCGATCCCGGTTGAGGAGAGAAAGATAGAACTGATATATCATCTGTTTGTTTTGTTTTTTTAATGAGGACAGAAAGCAGATTGGATCGTAATTCATTGGGAACAAAGAGTTTGGCCAAAATGTGATTGATCTAACAAAAGATGACTAAAAGCATGCAGAATTTGACTTCCTGCACTCCACCATTATGCCACCTTTTATTAGTAAAACTGAGCTTTCTGTGGCTGGAAAGTAGACTAGCCCTGGAATAGCACACTGAACAAAATGGTTTGGCCTAACATTTGGGTGGTTTGGGCTAACGTTCTGCATATGATGAATGGAAGCATGATAAAAGAATGAGGTAAAGAGTTAAACTAAAGTTTCTTTGCTTTGTTTATCTTCTTTTACATTTTACTGGAAAAAGGCTGCTAATGATGGATTAGTACTCCTTGGATAGAAAAGTTTGGCCAAACATGCTAATGTTCTGGCTAATGATGAAGGGAACCATGCAGAGCAGGAATGTTAGCACTTAACATCATCCTTCCTTCTTTGTGTGCCACTTTAGTATTTTTGACTTTTGACCATGGTCATACGAAACTATGGCTTTATACTCACTGTGTGTTTTGCCTCTGTGTATCTTTGCTAACTGCTCAGGACACCAAAGCATGATAATGTAGCTGTCTGGTATGCTGTTTGAAGGAATATGGGCTTGGTTGGGAAATCAGATTGGGAATTTGCCCTTTATCCTAAATGTTGTCTATTAGCCAAGACATTTGTTTGCACCTTGGTCACCAAACATGTTTTGGATGATCATTTGAAGTCAAAGGAAATCTGTGGCTTTTTATCAAACTTTTTTAATCAAAGTTCCAGTATTTTTGTTAATACTTTGACGTTGAGTGAGCAGTACCGTATGATGAATTCTCCTAAGCCGTCGAAATCTCAGCTCAATTTTTGGTACCTTTCTCCAGACTGTGCTACCTATTTTCTTAGTCTGAACTTGCTGTGAGCCTTCATTAAGGAAACCCTACCAATGGGCTAATTAGAGTCGTTGGCCCTACAAGCTATTGACACTAGTCTTTCTCAGGCCCCTGAGACTCATCACAAAGAAAGACTTCAAACCCTCTTATTTGCTTTGCGGCCAACCAGGAGGTCCAGTCCTTCTCAGCTTCCGCTCCCTGTGGCCAAATGAGTGATTGTGCCTTGGTTAGATTAATAGATAGACAGCCCTGGAGAGTCCATGCAGGGGTGGAGGAGGCAACGCGCAGCGGTGCGGAAAGGAAATCCAATTTAGGTTATTGCACTGGTCTGCCATTGGCACCCGCGGGAGTGAACAGAACTAAAAATTGAATTGTTCCAAAATCATGGACCTTGTGAGGTTAATAGCATGTGCGTAATGGCTCTCGTGGTCCATTGCAGCCTAAAATCTCTACAACGATCAAAGCAATGAACATGCTGACCCGCCCTGTATTTGTTTATTCATGTGCAGTGTGCAGCAGTGATATACAGTACACTGCACACACTGCAGACAGTAAGCAATGCCTGGAGTGTGGGACAGAGGCTCTTATTTCAGCGCAGCCTCTGGTTTTATTGACGTTTGAAGATGCTTGTAAAAGACAGGCTCATCTATCACCTTGCTCATGTTAGCCACGAACAGCGTCATGTGGTTGCCGAGGAGCTAAGTGGAAATTTCCATTAAAGGAATACTCCTGCAATTTTCAGCTTAATCTCTATCTACTGCATTGTACGGTCGATTACCTCAGGCAATAATATCAATACATTTCCCTTCAGAAAACAGTGAAAACCCATTGACATGAAACTCATTTATCACAGAAACCAAAGGGCAGTTTATGATTTCCTTCAATAAGCATTTGAAATATGTGACTATATAATGCAAATTCAAACTTATAGATGTTTACATTACAGGAATTCAGGTCCTTCTGGTTCTGATGCCGTACGTGGTGAAACTTCCTTCCACCTTGAAAACCACATTAACCGAAAGTGAAGTGACTTGCATGATGTAGTGTCCTGCACTTCATCTGAAACTCTGGAGTAACAGTTGTAAGTGTCTCAAGCTCAAGAAACTGCCAATCAAAACTGCAATAACACATCACATGACCCCATTAAGCTACGCACTTTAAAACACCCGGCTCACTGGTTAGGTGGGTAAGAAAAGATGGTTGAAAAGGAGACCCAACCCTTCTAGGGCAGAATGAATGATCATCAGCTAATAAAACATCTTAAAAGTGTAACCTGCATACAGATTTTGAGAAGTGTCAAATGCATCTTAAAAACCACTAGATCACGCTAATATGTAAATGGGGTATCAAAAATCCATGCTGCTAATTTGACTGAGTAGTAGAATGAAATGTGTGTCAAGCAACTTTGTCTTTTGATTGCTTGGTGTAACTGTCAGGTTTAGGCTGGCTTTACATGCTGAAACCATCACAAATCTAAAGTGCATGTGAGCTGCATAATGTAACGCATCCTGCAACTCACTTGAAACTCAACCACAACAGTTGCATGCATCTCAAAAAAAGTTCCATGGCATGGATAATGAAAATGCTAATACCACATCACATGACCACATTGCATGACATCAGTGGTCAGTGGACGTTAGTGAGACCAGCAAATAAAACACTGCACACTCACTGTCCACTCCATCAGACACTCCTTCCTTGTTGGTCCACCTTGTAAAGTCAGAGAAGATAGCTCGTCTGCTGCTGCAGAGTTTGTGTTGCTCATCCTCTAGTCCTTCATCAGTGGTCATAAAACGCTGACACTATTAGCCGAATGGTTTTGGTTGGTAGACTATTCTCAGTTTGGCAGCAACACTGAGGTGTTTAAAGGCTCCAGCAGAACTGCTGTGTCTGATCCACTCACACCAGCACAACACACACTAACACACCACCACCACGTCAGTGTCACTACAGTGCTGACAGTGATCCACCACCCACATAATACCTGCTCTGTGTTGGTCCTGTGGGGGTCCTGACCACTGAAGAAGCAGAAAATGAGGTGGACTACAGTCTGTAGCTGTGGCAATCCAGAGCACACCTATATGGTAAGTGGAGCTTATTTAATTGGCTTTGAGTGTAGAAACAAGGAGTTGATCTATGTATATAGATATAGAAAAAATGGCAATGACATAAAAATATACCAAGATGATAAAAATGCTGTAATTGTGTAAACCACCCCTCATGGATAACTTTATAGTGAATGTGTGGGGGAAAGTGTGTTGCAGGCACCTGCATGAAGTGTCACTGTATAAAGCCAGCCTTGGGATAAGACAGACATGAGATTCATAATGTTTTAGCAAAGCTGTTTTTATGGAGGTTTGTCCAACTTTCAAACTCTGGAGCAACATGGTGAAAAAGCAGTTGCGGTAGTATTCGCTTTTCCCTGCGGTTTTCTGGTATCCATGTACAATAAGGCAAAGCCTCTGGAACCTCCACTCACTCCACCGTGCTGACAATAAATCAAACCAAAAAAACGAATCCCTTCTTTCATGTCTTTGACTGAAAATAAATTAAAAATACATATAAACATTGTAATGATGGAATCCAACAACTGTCCTTTGGCTTCTATTAAAAGTGTGCTGTAAGTCTTGAGGTTTCCTGTTCCTTTCTGAATCCAGGAAAACGCATTGAAATGACTGTCTGTGGCTATTGGCAGCCTCAATACAAATGCAGCAATCAGGGATTAGGTGGAAAAGCACTAGAGTATTCCTTTAAAGATAGAGGTTTGTTGGTAACTCCCTCTTCCTCTCGAGTAACAGTGATTGAGCAGCTGTCAACTGTTCTCTGACAGGTAACCTTTATGCTGGAGATGAGGTCTCCAGGGAGCCTCGGGATTCAATCCCAATCAACCAGACTCAACCTAGGACAGAAGCACGAAGCATAGCTAAAAAGCAACATCTGTAGCATCTCTGCTCTCTTTGCTTGCGTCTGTCTTTCTTTACTTGACCTCCTGTGTCTAGCCATGTGCTTTTGTTGTTGCTTTGGTTTCCCTCCTCTCTTCTCCTGCCTCCTTGTTACCTGTCTCTAATATCGACAATTACAACCCTCTCATTATCACTCTCACCTGTTTCTTTTTCTGTTTGGTGTATTTCAGCCTCCTGTGCTGCCTGGTTTGTGCTATGCATTATGTGTGATTGCTCACTGGTTACGTTTTGTGACCTTCATCCTGGTTAGTTTTTGAGTTTCTTGGTTCGTTTTTCCTTGTTGTTTTAAGTCTCTAGTTTTCTAGTTGTCTATTTTGGTAGTTTGTTTCTTGTTTTGTTGTCTGAATTGCACTTGATCTTGCCCCCATGCCTTGCTGGTTACAGAACGCATGACCAGACACAAAGGATACAGCAAGTTTGGCGATCAAACAGCAGGCCAGGCTGCAGGAGGGATTTCTTTTCCTGTAGCAACTCAAGGCCACCCTGCTAAGTGCCAACCAGGACCCCTCCAAATTGGCTAACACTGAGGTGCTTATAGCGGCTGATGATGCCACCTTCCTTGCATTAGGTTTTGCTGGGTTTGACATTCTAAGCTAGATATTACCCACAGCTCACTTGCTGAAGGAGATGCCCCAAAGGTGGCATTTCCAGTTCAAGAGGGGGCGTCTCCTATAGATTCTTTGGAGGGCTAACTGCCCCTAGCCTCTATGACATCCGTCAGCCTACATCTCCATCTGAGTTGGCTGAGGATACTGCAACAGGTATGCAGCTGCCCTTTTTAATGTCTTCTCAGCCTGTCATCACCTTGGACTCCTGGCCCTGCCTCCACCTTCAGATATCGGTGCAGCCCTCCCTGCACCTCCGCCTTCTCTATCCTGACCTGTCCCCTGACCTGTCAAACTTAAAGTTCCCAGACTTGCTGAACACCTTCACCTGTCCCACAGCACTTTCCAGTCCTCTGGAGTGAACCAACAAGCTCCAGAGCCAGCCTTATGGTGCCCTGTTCCGGTGCTGGCTCCCAGCATCCTGTTCATCCAGACACTGAGTCTTCTGCCCTCTGGGTCTCCTGACCTGCCAGGCTCCCAGTCCCCTTCCAGGCTGGCCTCCCAATCCCCTGCCAGACCTTTGCTACATTTTCTGTTTTTCCTCCTGTGTCTTTCCCTGTTCCAGTGCTCAGTCCTGTGCCAGCCCCAGTCATTATTCACTTGGCCATTATTCCTTGGCCAAACTTTACAATTTACAATATCCCAAATTTAAAAATTTGAGTAGGAAGTGAGTATATATGCAATTGTCAATTAGTGACATGTATGTAACAAGAGCAGCATACAACTACAATACAACACCAAAGGTGAGCTTATAACACAACACCAAAGATGATCTTATCACTTCAGATCACTCTTCAGTTTGATCATCCTGTAAAAGGGCTCAGTGACACTGAGATTAATAACTGATCATCACACTGATTTATCAGTCTACTCAGGATTTAGCAGAGCCCAGTAACACTGAAATCAATAACTGATCATCACACTGATTTAGCAGTCTACTCAGGTTTTAGCAGGAAATGTTTGTAAAGAAGCTATTTGTTGAGTTCCTCTTTAGAGTCCGTCTAGTGTGCATACTTGATGAACACTGTGAGCTGATTATGAAATAGCTGTATTACTGTCTCGAACTGAATACAGATTCTCATTTTTGTATTCTGAATACATATCCCAATATATTATTAATGTATGGATACCATTCCTGCTGAACCCTGTAGGCTGGTATGTAGTAATCCTTATCCAAGCACCGCTTGGTAAATTTGCGGAGTATATGTACTCTGTTACCACATTGTTGCTGCCTACTTGATAGATTTTGCTGTAGCAATGATATATAAATTACTGTTAATCATAAGGGGTACAAGTTGTTGTTTGTAGAGGTGATTTTAAGAATGGCTATTCTGGTACGTGTCCTGAAACATCAGTAAGCGTGTGAAGCCTGTAGAATGCTGTTAAGGGGAAGCCCTAGCATTCTTTATACTTCAGTTACACATTGCACCCTGCCTTGTTCCTCTTTTTCCTCATAACTCTGCTGTTGACCGTTTATGGCTAGGCCATGTAAATCACACTCACAAGATAAGCACTGTGCACTACTTTAGTCTCCGTAGTACCGGGTAATAAATTAAAAGCGCATTGAAAGGCCTTTATACATTTCCAGAACAGGGAATTCTCTAAATCCAAAGACTCATACAGCTCTGGCCTAAAAAAGAAAAAAATATATTGATCTTACTATGAGCTATAAATATAGGCTGCATCTGTATTATGCATCAAAGCAAATTCAAATTTGTGTCATGTACTTGAACACAGTTGAAACTACACCATCTGTAGTATGAATGGACAATGGCAGGCCAACCAGACAGGGTCGTAGCTTATCGTTTGGCTTAGTGCAGTGTTTTTGTGTACTAGCATGGACTCAGTCCTTCAATGGGAGTCACAGATGGCACAGCTCATGGATGCATCTGTGCTATTGAAAACTGTTTGCAGACCAGCTTGATAAATCAGTGTGACTGAAGCTGTATCTGATGTTTTGAGGCAGATGGCCTTTGCCAAAACATATTATTTCTTTTGTAACAAAACCCTTGCATCTGTAATATGGTCATTATTAGGAGAGGAGGGAAAACAATCTTAACCTTAACTTTCTTGGACCATCAAGCATTTATTATAAAATGTTCACACGGTGTAAAAAAACAAAAAAAACAACAGCCAGCATTTACAAGCAGAAAACAAAGAACAAACAAGAGATATTGATGTGCAATAAGGGAAAGGTGAAAGAAATGAATGGCTTACGTCTAAGCGAAAGCATGTTTTCCAGAGGTAGGTCAAATGTTTTGAGGCAGATTTCTTTAGAAAAACACATAATTATTAACATCCCATCTTCATGGCAGAGTACCTTAAAATAGCTGCAGAGGGTTATTTTCTTTGAGCTTTGATCTCCTGGAAAAGAGGAAATTGGATCGGAGATGTTTCGTTTAGAGCATTAGATTCGTGTCCATTTCTCTGGGCAAGGCCCATTGTGCGCAGCGTCTTGCAGGCCCTGCCAGCGAAACGCATCCAGACGACATATCAATCAGTGCTGTTAGACTTTTACTCAATTAAGTGTTGGCACTAAGCAACTGGGAATCTAATCTGTTTTGTGTTAGCTCGTTTTTTCGTTAATGCTTCGTCCAATGCGTCCGACAGGCCTCCTGTTCTCAGTGCCAGGCACCATCTGCACTGTGCATGCTTCAAAAGCAGACTGGGCCAACGTTTAGTACTGAAACGCTGCAGAGGGTTGTGGACGCAGTCATCTATGCAATCTTAGTCTCATTCACTTCCAAATTTGACTCTATATGCCGTCTGCCAAAAGTTTGGGAACATCTTGTCTTGTTTGGAAGTTCACATTTTTTCAGTGTTCAGTGAAGTAAGAAAAACATCCTGGTTTTTGTCATGTAGGACAGCCTTTTGCTAATACTATGGCTACATTTACACATCAGCTTTCATGTACTGAACCTCATGTTCATCGATGCGTCTTGCTTAGTATTAAGAACAATTAGTGTAAATAATGATTTGACAGTTTTCCGTTTCAAACTATTGATTAAAAGCAAGTCTTTGGTCCACAGATGGTATAAACAGTTGGGTCATCAAAAGAATAATTGTGCATATAGCTGCACCCAAAAGGAATCAACCAACAGGAATGAAACTTGGTGGATAGGTTTGACATTGTGAGAAATGTGAATGATTCAAGTTTCATGCTGGACGGCACATGTGGCGTAAGCAGTGATTGGCCTTATCATTGTACCTGACTGACCCAACAGTCATGATTACAGACATTGATGGGAGCAGTGTTGCACTCCATGAGTCATTCGCTTAGTGCTAGCACAAAACAGGACTAAATGCACACAGACTGTTAAGACGAATGCCCTTAACACCACGTCAACCTCTCCAAAGACTGCAGCGGTATCCTGCCAGACTGTCACAGAGTGACTCAGAATAGCAGCGGGTCATCTTCAGTGACGAGTCCCGCTTTTGTCTTGGTGGAGACGACCAACGAATCCATGTGTGGAGGCACCGTGGTCAGCACTGAGATAAACAGTTTGTTGTCATGCGTCACATGTCCAGAAGACCTGCCATTACTCCACCTCCAGCCCTACCGCAATATCTGCAGGAACTATGTGAGAATATTCAAGCTGCATGGGATGGATTATCACAGGACACCATTAGGAATCTCTATAGCTCTATGCCGTGACGTCTGGCGTGTTGCATTAGTAAACATGGTGGCCTAACGCCATACTGAGAGACACTACTTCTGTATGTGTAGCTCAATAAATATTGATCATATCAGTCTAAATTTATCATCATTTATTGTTCCTGGTAACCTTTACCTTCCTTCCCAATAGCAGTGCACTCCCACACTTCCTTCTGGGTGCAACTATTCTTTCGATGAGGAGTGTATTAAGGTTGCCATAGTGTATTTTTATCCATGCTTAGGAAAAGAAGCTATTGTTATGCTCTCTGTCCATTGTTCTACAAGAGCAGCCAAAATGTGGGCATGAAGAACATCTCAGGAATGCTCAGTGCTGATTTGGAAACCTCTGGGCAGCATTTGCATCCACACATCCTGAAACAATACCTATTTTTAGAATCCCCTAGTGACGTTTCTGCCCAGAGAGATGCCATCTGCATCAGCTGTGGATCTTTGGCGTGTGTGTAGAGAGCCTTTCTCTGGAGGTTTGTGTCTGGGCAAAAGTGGACAACAACAGATGGATGGCGTCCACCATCTTTAGGTCTGTTTGATCCACATGCCTGGCTGGGATGAGACTTCTTTGATAAGGCCCGCTTTGCTTGTTTAGTCAGATTTGATATTTCTGGTGGAGCTGATCCCTTTCGCCTTTTCCCCTTTATGGAGCTCCGCAGCACAGACTCAATGAACAACAGCACTATCTCCGTTCTGTTCACTTGACTATACACCAAAACAAAACAGGCCTCATTTAAACAATACTACACATGTTTACATTTTTCAGAGACTGAAGAATTCCTATCCCCTCTCATATTGCTCTGCAAGATGGCTGCACCCCACCCCCCTTTCCAAAACCAACAGCCTTCAAGGCAGAAAACGGAAAAACAGTTTGTTTTATAAACCACAGCGTGTGATTTACAACGTCATATTTCATTTACATGACCTTGTACTGTGGAATACGTGCTAACAGCCTACCTGTAGGTGTGTACAGCATTAGGCAAGAGCTCAATGATATGTGAAAGCATGAGCAACTGAAAGACTCTTCTTTAGATGTCAGCATAGGGGTTTCAAGGAATTCCCAGAGGCATGTGTCAACAGGAATAGGACAGATAATGTTTTGAGAACATCACGATTTATGCATAGACACAACAAATAAAAAGTAGCACAATGTTTACGAGCGACTTACTGACAGTGATGACATTCTGCAGTAGCAGGTGCGTTCATTAAGCAGAAAATTCATTTCTGCACTCATCATCAAAGGAATAGATGAACACATAGTTGCACCCAGAAGGAATCAACCAACAGGAATGAAACTTGGTGGGTAGGCATGACATTGTGAGACATGCGAATGATTCAAGTTTCACGCTCAGTCACGCATGTGGGGGATGGGCTTTATCACTGTACCTGACTGACCCAACAGCCATGATTGCAGACACTCAGTGATTCCCTCCATGAGTCATCCTGTTAGTGCCGGCATCACTGGCAGACGGCTGCAAGACACAGGACTACATGCACAGACCGTTACAGTGACTGCCCTTAACACCACGTCAGCATCACCAAGGACGGCCATTGTTGCTAGTAGGCTGGTAGCCTTCTTTCTGAACAGCATTGCAATCTGACACCTCCTTCTGGGTGCAACTATTTTTTTGATGATGCATGTAATTAGCAGTGTCACAAATGACCTACGTCACCCTGGCAAGTTCATCGCCTGGGCTGTGTACAGACAGCAGACGAACTGGATTAGTTTGTCAAATCAGATCTTTTGAGACAACTGTCTGCACTGTTGTTTGCAAGTGATCAGATCGGATTTGTTTGCCCAGACATCACCAACCTTATTGCATGAGTTGCAATAAGGTGGATCAAAAATGGATTTGACATTGTTGCATTGCAAGTGATGCAACAGACACTTTGAAATCTGATTTGCATGTCTGGAGCATCCAGACTGAGAGGCATCTGAATCTGATTGGAACTGCATTTCAAACCACCAATTTGCCAGTTACCAATTTAATGTGGTTAACCAATTGAAAATCAATCCGGATTGATTTCAGACTGCCTGTCTGAACAAGACCTTGGTCTGGATCAAATACAATGCCACTCCTTCATGAATAATCCAGTGTAATCCCGCCCCAGATACTGCTGGCGGGCTCTAGCTCATGAATAATACAGCATAACCCCACCCACCCCACCTATTACACATAGTCTCTGTCATGAATATTCTTGTAAAACCCATCAGGCTGAAATGATGAGTCCTTATTCATGAATACAGCAACATAACACCCTTTTCATTAATGTGCATCGCAGTTCCTCTTTTATAGACTTATTAATAAATATTCCAGTTAACATTCTATCGACATTAATAACCAATCATAAACTCGCCCATTATGTAATACTCATTTATTATTNTATCGACATTAATAACCAATCATAAACTCGCCCATTATGTAATACTCATTTATTATTAATCCAGTGTAGCCTCAGGTGATCGTTTTACAAATAATCCGGCATAGTCAGTGTCCAGCACCTCAGGTGTCCCTATTCATGAATAATCTAAAATAGTTCCGCCCCTCGGTCATGGGTGGTCCATCGTAAATCCACCATCGTTCACAATTTGCCATCATAATCCCATGTTTTACAGACCGTCACGTGCTTTTCATGAAAAATCCCCACCGAAGAGCCCTCCAGCATATCTCCGCCCACCAGACGCAGCCCTGCTTATGAATAACCCGCGTAAATCCCGCCCTCCTTCATGAATAATCAATCATAGCTCCGCCCATCCGACTCTGCTGGAGAGCCTCTGCCGTGTTCACGCTGGTCTGTCCCCCGATTGATGCGGGTTTGGCGTCGAGGCATCGGGACTGACCTTGCCCTTGTTTTGTTTAACGAATTCAGCGGGTGTGCATTTCTGAACACACTCACACTAACACATCGCCTCCTGCTCCGGCACCAGCATATCAGGAATTACGGTGTTGTCCGGCTCCGGCGGAGGGAAGCAACGAACTGGAGAGGCAGAAGGGGGTTTGCACTTGGCTGCTGAGGAGGTGCTTTGCAGCCCCAGCTGTTCGCCTGCACGACTGTGGGCTTGACTGGAGCGACTAGAGAACGACCAGAGAGCGACCAACAGGAGGGAGCCTGAACGGTAAGCCTGCCTGGTGTTGTTTCAAAGAAGAAACGTGCAGACGTTTTCTCGTGGTTGGTTGTTTTCGGCGGAGAGTTGGGATATAAACACAGCGTGAGGTCAAATACAGCCGTGTGCTCCGTCTCTCCCTCCGTACTGCGATTCATTCTGTAGCTGCGTGAAGTGAAGAAGCGTCACCGTGTTGACAGACAGGTAACGATAACCTTAACGCTAGCGCGCCGAAAGCTGGAGGTAAACGGTGTACACGCGGGTGTGTGTCTCGGCATAGGTGTTATAATAGTGGTCGTCCAAGCCTCAGCGAGACGTTAACGTGGACACGTTTAGCTCACGTTCACTCCATTCGCACCTTCACCGCAAACCCAGCGGCTAACGCCAGTTAGCCGCCAACTTAGCCCAGCCACGTCCTAGCACACAGCACTGACTGTGTCTCATTCACACATACACGAGCACACCTCACAGAGTGAGCGTACACAGCCAGTGTGAATAATACATGGTTAGGAGGAGTGTACTCCGCACCGACCAAGTTGTTTTCAGCTCACTGATAATCAAACGTGCCCTACATTCAGCTGCAGCGCGGCCGTGGGCGGGTGACCATTACAGGTAACAGCATGGCACCTATTCCTGCTGCACCAGCTGATACAACACCTGAGTAATGCAGGTTAAACGTGGACTGGAATGAGGCTGTTGTAGAGCCCTTCTCTTGGGTTCCTTCTGCTGGAGGACATGGGTTTGGCTCTTATGTCCTAGAGAGAGAGAGGGGGAAGCTGAACACCCAGTAGTTTACACACCCACATGTTTACTAGAGGCGTTTCACTCCCTCCGAAAATAATGAGAGCTATTTACACATGATATCTGACTCTGCTGACTGACAAAACCCCTGGCCAGTTTAGAAAAGCTTCAGCTCTGTGCTTTAATGCATCACTTCCTGTATGGCCATGATTCTGCAAACACACTGGAATATGAGTGTTCTGGCATTACTGAAGCATGAAAACCTTAATGGAAATGCCTTAAAGGAGCTATTTGTAAGATGACGCAAACAATAGGGGGAAATGTACCGCCAGGAAATGCACGGCCCCCTCTCCTCGTCCTTCAGTTCTTACCAGTCTTACAAGTACAGCATCAAACCAAGAGCGTCTCCGGTGGCAATGCCTATATTAACTCTTGTTTTGCTTCTAATTTACATGAGCTCTTTTGCTGCTGAATGTGGATTATCATTATGATGCTCACTTGCCAAGAGCTTCAGCCACCTTTGTGTTTACTCTTCCTTTCGTTGGGTACCGGTCCGTAAGTGATCTAACTGGGAACAGAACCTTCAGACTGATTGACTAGAGGTAAGAATATGCTGTCAGTGCGCTGCTGCTTCTCCATCCTATCATGCTGGATTCACTCGACTTGATGCTACAGTGACTCGCTGTCGCCTCTGGAGGTACGATGTGGTATTACACAAAAGAATAGGCCTGGGCTAGCTGGTTAGCATGCTAACTCGAGAAGACATCTCTACAAGCCAATACATAAATCTAAGTCTAGGATGCACAGTCAAAAATTTTATTTCTTCACATTCTGTTGATGATTATAGTTAATGTTGGAATGTTTTATGCTAAAAAGTTACATGTTGCTCCTTTAAAGAGTTTTACTAGTTAGCAGTGACTTAAATGTGTGGCATGTAATTGACCAAACCTTATAAAACAAGTTATTGGAGTTAGCTAACATAAATAGCAGTTTTGTATATGCCTTCGGACCATGCCTTCAACATGTGTTGGTAGAATGAAGGAAGGTAGATTAGGGGAAGGGGAGAACTCTGAGAACTTGGGCTGAGGTTCTGGGTGGCTACTGCCTGAACTGTCATAGGACTGAGGAACAGGGTGGGAGATGGGCTGGCAAGGTTGCAAATATATAGGTCGCTAGATCGGAAGCAGGTGGGGATTCAGGCACGTAACCCTCCCAATATTTGGGTTATTTCATAACTCCATTAAGAGCTGTTCTGCTAAGATTATGCAGCTGTCATTGAAGCTTTATTGATCTTACATGAAGTTACAGGGGAACTCACCGAGACAGCTGCAACAAAGAATGGCCACAACAAAGCCACCATGTCCAAATGAACTTTGGACTTGATCATTTCTGCTTTTCCTCAGTCGCTCAAGTCACAACTTTGTGTCATGCTTTAAAGAATATGTACTTCATTAGCCCTCTAGATTTATCCGCCAGCCCAGGTTGAAGGTTTTGGGTTGAACATCTTGTCCTTATTTGTGTACCTTGATGTTTCATTGCCTGTCATTTGGCCGTGCCCAGTGGTGTCGTCTGAATACTGCAGAAATCTGAGCTTTTATCACTCAGGCTGTTAGTACATGATTAGACCTTCAGATGAGCCGTGACCACATTTTGTACAGGTCGTTTCTGTAATAATGTCCTGTGCTTTACTGTAACTGTGTGAAACCAGGGTCCGGGGTTGGGTGCCCTTCACACACTGAATATCAGGTGGTTCTTGCTCGAGGCAAATTTGTGCGTGGCTGGCAGTCAGCAGGTTCTCCTTTAACTGCTGTAATAAATGCACCGGGGCTGCTGTGGAAAAATGATTAAGGGAGAATCGCGGTGCAGTTGGGGTTTGAGGGGCTTGATTGAGGCACTTGAGTGAAAATCACTTCAGCTGTGTGTGTGCATGTGTGTGCGTGCGCGCGTCTGTGTGTAATCACTTACACCGGCATGATGGACCACCATCCATCGCGGCGTGGGGGTGTCATCTGAGGAAATAACCCAATCATAATTTAGCACTGCCGATTGATTCGGTTGGATGGTCTGTGTTTGAGACATGGGAGGGGGGGTATCCTCTTGGGATAAATAGATCTGAGTGTGCTTAGCTAAACATCAGTAAAGCAGGAGGACCTCCGCACTCGGGGGAGAGATGAGGATGGTTCTTCTGCAGGCATTTTATTCTTACACGGTTTAAACCTAGCGTCGAGTGAAATTTAATTTGAGAACAAGGGGAGTTCACTGGATGAGGGAGACCTGGGGAGGACTAATAGACATGACACCACTTGTATTTATTATTGCATGTCTGTTTTCAAACAGCGTTGTCCTGACCTTGAACTTGGTCTTCTGCAGCTCTCCAAATTTTGATTCCAAACTGCTGAGGCTTTGTCTCTGCGTTACAGGTTCAAGTGAAAGCCTTCTGAAGTGCTTGATCTAGCTAGTGTGTCTGTGTGTGTGT
>CM067475.1:39242438-39254858 GCA_034552555.1 Semaprochilodus insignis | reverse complement strand
GAGAGGTGGTGCAGTGCAGTGAATGTCTCGTTCCATGTGTGGAGAATGGGTTGCAAAGCAGATGTTAATGGTTGGCTAAAAGGAGTAATAGCATTTGGGCTTGCCAAAGCCCATAGTCTGAAGGACGTAGCTGAATCTGCAGGTGTATGAAAGTGTATGAACATACAGGTCTACTAGCAGTGACTAACATCCCCTTTTATTCAGTTTGTTTCGTTTTAGCCCTGAATTTTAGATTTCCTGCCTTGCTAATGTGAATTCAATTTCTAAATTTTATCATAGACGTAAACATCATCGTAAACATCAAACGTCTTTGTTTTGGCAGCCAGTACAGTAAGTCTCCGTTTAGTTTTAATGTAGAACATGTTTATTTCTGTGGTCTGTCAGGGTTTTCACTTACCTGTTTGAGACCAAACAGTGATGAGTCCCTACTTCTCTCCATCACTTAATCAGCAGTTGGTGCTGTCTGGCCAAATTTCTATCCGATGATTCAATTACACACGTCATGGCTATTCATGGGTATTCATGGGGAAGTTGTGTGTACATTCTTAGGAATCTGTATGAATCAGAACTAGCAGGAAATTGGCCTGAGTGTTTGGCTACTGGGGTTTCCAGTGCATAATTACTGTTAACCAGCTTTAGCCCACTGGCAGCGATGGGGTCCGAGAGCATTTGAGTTGACAGTGGTACATGATGTGTCTGAGATACTAGAATGGGCTCAGGGGTTAGCTACACACTTTCTCATCAGTCTGTAAATGAGAATGTTTCGATGTGCACAGAATGGATATTGTCACTTATATATAAATCAGTTATGTATAGAATATTGTCAATGTATGTTTTTTATTCTGCTGAGTTTCGCTCCTTTCCTTTGCTTGTCCTTCTATCTGGTGTTGACCCGAGGAGGAATGGGTTCCCCTTTTGAGTCTTGGTTCCTATCAAGGTTTCTTCCTTATGCTCTGAGGGAGTTTTCCTTGCCTCTGTCGCCCTTGGCTTGCTCACTGGGGGCTCGGACACCGGATTCTTTGTAAAGCTGCTTTGTGACAACATCTGTTGTAAAAAGCGCTACATAAATAAATCTTGACTTGACTTGACTTGACTTTAGGTAACTGACTGATAGGCTGCACTAAACTCTTGGCAGTTGAGAGTTATTAGTTTCATTTTGCCTTACGTTGCTTACATTCTGGTTCAGTTGAAAACGTTGCCATGTCGACAGCTTTGCCAATAAAAATAGTTGATTATCAGAGGAGAGCTGTACCAGTATCAGTATCAGGCAGAGGAAGGCAGGAGTGTTTTTGTTGTATACACTAGGTGCACCTGGACAATGAGATGTTCCATGCCCATGCCTCAACATCTAGACTGTTCCACTGCTTATGGGAAAGTTGAACCCCTAATGGAACTTTCCGCTGACCGCAGGTCCTCTGCCTGGCAGAGTTTTCCGTTGGCGCTCCTTTGAAAATAATGTAATATCCAGTTTACCATCTAATGTTAAACGCAGCAGAAGAACTCCATCTGATCGTTTATCTGGTGCATCGCTGTGAAGCTTTTCTGTTATCAAACAGTGCTCCTCATTAAACAAATCACAGGCGTTCTTGAGAATTGCAGGTGTTGCTGCAGCCGTGCATATCAGAACAGAGGTGTTTCTGCAGAGAAGGCGAGTAAGCTGATGTGTTAGAATGCACTAATCATTTTTAATTGCAGTAACAATCGCTCAAAAGGATTACTGGTTATCATTATGCTTATTATACCATTATATGCAGTCCTCTGGTGCTTACTTGACTTTAAAAGATCCCAGTGTCGTAATCACCATAATGACCGTCTGATTCTTGAGAGCTTCAGTCATCATACTTATCTCTCTCTTTTCTAGTCAGAGTCCGCCGTCTTTGCCAAGAGAGAAGAACGCAATTGCTGAAATGAGGCTGACACCAGATGCCTGCTTTTCAGGGGGCCGTGGCGGCTTGACTGTCTGGCTGAGGGAGGTTATTTTTGGGGTGTTTTTCTGTCTTGTGGCAGGTCGACTAGTTCTGGCCATGCAGGTGGCGTGTCGGGAGACGTTCCCCTAGAGTGCTAGCGTGAAACCAGTTTGGCATTTTCTCGTCGCGGTGGTTCCGGCCGGCTGTGGGATACGGGATACATGATCCTGGAAATACACATACCTCGGAGCACAGGTGGGCTTCGCCTGCAGCCAGATAGACCTTATCTCCAGTCCTTGAGGGAGCTCACATGTCCAAAAAACCCCTCTACCTCCCAACGTACACCCCTATCCCGCAGGACCTACCCTAGGCGGTGCAGCAGACAGACCATGAAAAGAGGCCAATGTATGTATATGGAGGCTGGAGAGGGGGTTTGAGAGCCTTTTGGTATTTTCTTTTTCTCTCTCGTTTTTTTTTTCTGTTGCATTCCAGCAGGCCATAGTTAATTACTTGACAGTGGCGGTCAGCTCCAGCAAATAACAGACCGTAACGATGGGGATGAAAAGCGGGGTCCGAGAGAACGAGAGGGCCTGGAGCAAGTCATTCAGATATACAGTCATCTGCCCCCGTCTTACTTTTATTTTACTTAATTAGCTTTTAAATAAGCCATAATAAGGTCTAGAGAAATGTAAATAAATATTGTATTATATTAAATACTTTTTAATGGAGCTGTTTGTAAGATGACACAAACTGTTGAAATCATACTCTAAAATAAATAGGTGGCAAAATATCACCGGAAAGTTGCGGCATTCACCCCAATCATAAGGAAATGCGTAGTCCTTCCTCTTCAGTGTTAGCATTAACAGCTGCTTACTTACAAATCTAGAAGAACCTTCAAATGTAGCATCAAACAACATCACTTTACTCACCGGAAGTGTTTCCATTGGTATAAAGCAACACCAGTATTAACTCTAGTTTTATTTTTATTTTTTTAGGGCTGTGCAGTATATCGTTTCAGCATTGTCGTTGCAGTGTGCACATACGCAGAGCTCACAGCACAAGAAGTACAATGTTAGGTATGACAAATTAAATGAAACGCGTCATGCTACAACTTTTTTGGTGCCTGATACGAAAGAAAGCCCTGCTCTGTTTCTAGACTCTGCTTTAAGGCTTTTTGAATACACGGAGAGGAGGAGTAGTCACAGCGCTCACCTGCTATTGTGTTTGCTGAAACCAATTATAGAGCCAATATGTTTCACACTCACGAGTGTTTGAAAACTAATTTTTTAACTTTTCAGTTACTTTTTTTTAAACTCTATTATTTTATAATGAGTACTGGTTTTAAATAATGTTGTTCAAGTCATCTGGTGATTCTTCATATCACGCTATATACATTGCAGGAAAAACAAAATACAATGTCTGATTTTTCCAATATCATAAAGACCTTTTTTATTTGAGCAGGTTTATAATAATGATCATAATGGCCACTCGCCAAGCAATCAGTCATTAAGTATTCCTTTCCCAGCCTACCTTAAATGATCTAACCAAGAGCAGGAACTACGGCATCAGGGGTATAGTACTTCTTCATCCCCTCATGTTCGACTGAATCGACTTGACATTAGAGTGGTTCACTGTTGCCTCTTTAGGTTCAAAGTGGTATTCCGAGACAGGACAGGCCAGGCTAGCTGTTAGCATGCTAACATCAGTAGATATCGCTGCAGCACAATACACTGTCAAAACTGTTATGTCTTCGCATTCTGTGGATAATTTTCGAAAATTCTACAATGTTTTAAATTAAAGATCTTACTAACTGCAGCTTTTAAATACATTTAAATACTTAAAAAAAAATGGGGATATTTCATTAGCAAAAAATATTATAATTGTTTTTATAAGAGCTCTAGTTTTGGCCTTTCAGTTTCTAACAGATCTTAATGACAGGATGAAACGAATGGGGCGGAGCTTATCTTAGATCAGCATTCTGAAATGCACATATTGGCCCCAACTCCACATCAGGGCTGGCCTGCAGATGCTGTGTTTGCTTTGGCTCTCTGGTGGGCCAGATTCTTCCTCTGCTAAGGCTTGCATTTAAGCCTGCTTTGGGTCGTTTGCACTCAGGAGACCAGATGCAAGCGTTGGGGGGCAAGGGAGGAGGGGAGTTATAGCGCTCCACTGTTGAATATTTTATCATGTTGGTCAGAGCTCATACATTGAGAAAAACCCGCTGAACCGGGTTACAGAAAGCTCAAGCCATGATCACGAGGGCTTGGTATAATGGGGGTTGATAAACCCTTGTTGACTCAACCTGCTGCTATCTCGATGTCTGGCTGTTCTATATACAGCACGTTTGTGGGAAGTTCCCAAGACCACAGGTTCCCAGTACAGTTCTTTGGGTTTGCAGCCAGTGAGTGAGCATGAATTGTTCTGTCTTAGTCCTCTACGTGGCTGTGTAGGGAAACAGAAAGGAATGGAATACATTAAAATAAAATGGAGCCGTGAGCTGGGTGGTGATGTTGCATTGCTATTAGATTACTATCTGGGATATAACATACTAATCTACACATTGTATTGCATGTGTCTAATCCAGCTAGTGCTAGCTGCGCTGACCTAACCTTCTTTTTCAAACAAAATCATGAAGCCGTTAAACGGAAGCGCGCTGTTGAACAAAAGCAGCCCTTCCAGCACTCTCTTCCTGTTATTCAGGAGTGACGACTACATGAGTAAGACTGTGCCGTCCACGTCGTCTCATTTGCCTAGTTTATTTTCCTAATAGATCTGCCTTGCAAATGCAAGGTTGGCTCCGAGTCCTGCTCCTGTTCATATCCAGGCATAGTTTTCCCATTACTTGTGAGATTTTGAATATGCTGTAGGTGGATCGTGTTTTTGTTGAAACGTTATGAAATATTAAAGGTCCAATCTTTAATCACCCTAATGTACAGTCTTTCCAATATTATATACTGGTCACCTACCCACCTTCCAGAGATCTACCTTCCAGCAGGGAGCCGGCCAAACCTCCAGCTCAATTCTAAATCCCCTCAGTGAGCTAAACACAAAGGCAGTAATTAAACGGATCAGGTGGGGTGTTTAGGGTTGAAGCTAAAGTCTGCAGGAAGGTAGATATTTCCAGGAGCAGGGTTGGTGACAAGTACGCTGTAGTGTACATTTGCTTCCCAGGGTTTCTGTCAGTACACTGTGAGCCTGGGGTGACTGTGATGCTGTTTTCATGGTTCCTCACCGGGGCTTTGTTATCCTTCCACTGTGAGACTGATGACTCAGCACAGTGGGTTTGAAAGGACGTGTAGCTGCCAAGAAGCCGTAACTGAGAAAAAGGAATGTTTAGCAAATCTAAGGATGTATGTTCTCACTACAGTGGACTGGCCAGCCCAGAGCCCAGAACCCAACATCACTGGATGTGTTTGGGACCACTTGAATCATGAGAAGCAGAAAATGCGACCACCTTCTAGTGTCAGGGTCAGACTAAACAAACTCAGCCCAGTTTTGTTGTAGCTGATGAATTTCCAGTGTCAGGCCTAAATATGAGTTTTGAGATCGAGAACCGGGCTGTGTAGCATGACCTAATTGAAGAACGGTGATGTGACATTTGTGACTCCTCACGGCAGCCAAACAAAGTCGAGCATATTTGAATTTTGGGGATTTTTCGGTTTGGTTTTGCATATCCTATGATGTGGTTCTTTGATGTTGATGAATAGGAGGACAGCGTGCCCTCTGGTGCACATATGTAAACATGATGAAGCTGAAGTTGCATGCTGCTGTTGAAGCTGTCAGGTGGAGCAACGAACCACAGATTGCATATATGACAGTAACATCAGATTAGAATTTAACACAAAGGAGCTCTGCAAACACGTACCCAAAGCACTAACGGCCCGTACTGTCCTCTTTGTAACACTCAGAAATGGAGCTTTGTTTGTTTACTTTTCAGAACAACAATCGCCAGCATCTAAGCTTATAGTGCTTCTGTAGCCTTTGTTGACAGTTTCTTGACTCTCCTCCCCGATGACCTATGAACTCACGCAAGGACGTGAATCATGATTGGTTGATGCCAAACATGAAGTGTCTCCCGACCAACATACAGCAAGAATGTATGGCACTACGATCTAATCTGACATAGCAGGACCCCCTTTTTTTCTGATGCAGGAAAATGAGCAGCTTAACGGTCCTTTTAACAGGAAACGTAATGTAGTGAATGGTGGTCTCTGACTTTAACACAGTCCTCTAGTTAAGCAGTGAGTTATAGTTTACGTCCAAGTCCACAGATTTTAATAAAATAATATTATTCTTAATGTTAATTAAGCGTGGATTAGCCCTCAGTGTTGAGAAGGGAATGCGAGTGTGCAGGCTGCTTGTTGTTCATGGTCCATAACAGTTGATATGGAGCATGCAGCTAGCAGAGAGCTAGCCAAAATAAAGTACGAGCGCTTTGTTTTGCTTCTTACGGCTCAGATCTTGTTGGAGGACGGACATGTGGTCTAGTTCACATGCTAAGCCCACACATTGCATCTACCAAAACCTGTTAGTCTGCTTAAACCAGGTTATTCAAGGTGATGTCTTCGCCCAAGGCCACCAGTCATTACACATAGCAGTGCGCTGTGTTTGGACTCTAGTTATTCTCTGCTGCAGTCCGCCAAGCTCGCTTTTCTGCCACCGTACATGGAGAATGTGACCAAGCGCTTTGATTCAGTCTGATGGCTGCTCTCTCGCTCTGTCTCCCATGCTCTCTCTCTCTCTCGTGCTTTCTCTCTCTCTGTCTAGCTCTTTCTCTGTCTGTGTTTTCTGCACATTGCACTGTCTAGGCTGGGTATTGCACCAGCCGCAGGTAAGCTTCAGTAGGCGAAAAGAGCCGGACTCTTCTCTGTCTGGACAGCTTCTTTCACGCTCTGTTGTCTCTCTATCCTTCCGTCTGAGCAGTGGACGCAGAGAGGGTGTGATATTATTACACATGCTGAGCTCCTGCTAGCTTTGGTGGCGTACAGTAAAAGAAAGTGTGCTCTGTCAGGCTGAAACGTTGGAGCTCGTTTGCCAGTGTTGAGACATGATTGGTTTCTTTGTGTATCACATTTTGACTGTTTCAGGTGTGAAACAGGTGATTTGGTGTGTCTAGGGATGTCTGTCTTCTAAATGTGAGTATCTGCTGAACCGATATTTGTCCCAGTCGGATATTTGTGTTTTTGATGATAATAGAGCCACAAAATGCATATTTCAGTTTAATGATGCACAAAGTAACTGACCGTCATTTATTAGTTGATTATCCACTAACCAGCATGTCTACAATGAAATATGTGCTGCATAATTTCAATAAATAAATGGATTGGCTGAGCCATGTTTGAAGCTGTTGTACGTTACTTGTTATACAAACTGAAATATCAAAAAAGGGTTTATTGACTGGGCCAAGGAATGCATGGACCAGCCAGAAACCATATTAAACATACCAATACCCAGTTTTGTTTAAACAGAGTTGCTGACAAGTATAATATATTCATGATTATATGACCAAAAATGAAAATATGAAATGACTGGAAGTTGTAGTGATGAGCTACTGAACACTCTAAGTAATATTTACCTCTCATGCTGTGACTAGCTCTAGCTTTGGCTCAACAGCTCTCGAAACCACATGCCATCTAGCCACCTAGCCTGGATCCCATGCCAAGGAGTCCAAGCCAATATGGGGCCACTGTGAGTGATTGACAAAATCTGAACAGCTGTCTTGATCCGCAGTGGGGACTTTACTGTCTGCACAGCCAAAAAGTTGATCAATTTCAACCTAAAATCTGAAAACCTGAGTCTTACAGCTGAATCCTGGTGCTCTCTATGTCTTTCCTGGACATTTGCTTCAGTTTCTTTTTCAGTCACTAATTTGCCCCTGTTCCACTTTCTGCCGTTGTGTTGGTCGAGCTTTCACCCTTTTATTTATTTATTTTTTATTTTTTTAGCAGCAAGCCTACAGTTCTGATTGCTGGACGTTTAATTTGAAGCTGTGTCTGGGGGTCCTCTAAAAGTGAGACCCTGGTACACTGACAGAATAGAGCATGCCTATTTCCAGAAACATGCACAAAACAAAACTTTGACTTTGTCAGCCCAAATAAATTTTTTTTATTAGCTCTGTCGTTGACGTCATTGATTTGTGAATTGCATATCTCCATGCATATTAGCATAAGCCGTGGGAACATGGCTTAGTATGCCTGCCGGTTTCAGCTTTTAGGATTGCTGGTGGTGTTTTCTTCATCTCTTTATCTATTCTTCGTCATAATATGTCAGTTTATCCGGTATTCTTTGGGTTACATGTGCTTTAAGGAAGCGTTTCATTGGATGTTGGGCTTGAAGTGTCTCCCGACCAACATACAGCAAGAATTTATGGCACTACGATTGTCTAATCTGACATAGCAGNGATGACCTATGAACTCGCGCAAGGACGTGAATCATGATTGGTTGATGCCAAACATGAAGTGTCTCCCGACCAACATACAGCAAGAATGTATGGCACTACGATCTAATCTGACATAGCAGGACCCCCTTTTTTTCTGATGCAGGAAAATGAGCAGCATAATAGTCCTTTTAACAGGAAACGTAATGTAGTGAATGGTGGTTATAATAACATGTCCTTTGTTAAAGTATTTGTAACCTTGCTGTTGTTTTTGCTTTACCGCTATGCTGTGTTGGGAAATGTATGATTGATGATTGCACTGGCGTCAACAGTAAGCTCATGTCATGCCATGGCTAGAGACACAGACGGTTTGGAAAATGTGTCGTTTGCAATTTCCTTTGTCTATGTGGCTGTTAGGCTGTTTTACTACCTTCAAATATCAGACTGCAGGTATTTTTCTCAGAGTGCACTTCACTGCACCACGTATTGTGTATGATGCCTGTATATATTGCCTCTGTGAAAATGGCGTTAATAGGTTCTATTAAAATTCTGGATTGAAATTTAATCTGGCTTATTCTAGGCAATGTCAGTCAATTTAAGTTTGCCTTGATTGTCCCTAGTAAACATCCCAGCAACCCAAGCTCTCAGTTGAAGCCTGTCATTGGTAACAGTGTCCTTGGGTTTACATGCATAAATTCATTAAACCTGACTGACTCCTAGTAGAGGCGCATTGACCTTCACGGGTCATTTCAGTTTTGTGTTTACAGCAGCCTTAAGAGACTTGAAAATGAGCCCATTGTTCTCAGACACCAGAAGCAGTGCAGAGTTGAGCATTAATGTGTGGATTTCTGCGGGGTTCGCTATCTGCGCTCTGCTGCGGACAGTCTCTGCCATTGTTGGACCAGATGTCTGTCCAGTGACCCCTGATCCCGCTGCCCTGAGGCCACATTAGCGATGGTGTCTGTAGGAGTGCTGGGGTGTGGTAGTTAAAAAGCAGCCTCGGATATGTTTAAGTGAAGTGTCTGGTTGGAGCTGTCTGAGTTGGTCCTACCCAGTTTCTGTTCTACTGTTTCTTCTCTCAACAGGTTGAGGACCATGGTCAGTTTCCTTAAGTACAAATCTCTAAATCTCTTGATAATTCAGTTAGCTTACAGTTTATTAGGAAACAGTCCAATGTACCATGAAGTCTTAGCGTTCAGTCGGGTCTAATGTGATTTCACAATACATGCAAAAGTTTTTTGGAGGGGATTTTTTTTAGTTCTGAAAATGACCGAAAAAGAAGCATTGACCTGCACCTCTGCCGGTAAAATGCTCCTCTTATTCAGGTGACCATGTGAACAATAGCTGTGGTAATATTGGTTTGTGTGTTTTCGCCGGTTTACTCTCCCATGAAGCGCTTAATGATAATAAAGCTGATAATTATTATAGAGACACTATTTCTTTTAGTGATTTTGCAAGGGTTCCTAAACCACGTGAGAACAAACACACTGGTATTGTGTGAGTTGAAGTGTAATCTTTGTCAAATGAAAGAACATCATAATAATAGCACAGTTCAGCATAACCTGTGCTTGTAGTCTACTAGTAATAAAGAACAGATCTGTGAATGATGCACAAGCTTTCCAAGGCCATGGTGTCTGCGGCCATGTGTCGTGATGTCTTTAATTTCAGAGTCTCTTTTGGGTGACGTCCAGATATGTTAGAGCTTGGACTTAACAGTGTTCTGAGACCCGAAGCTGTTTTGTCTGATGTCTGAAGCTTGTGGCGGTGGTCTGAGGCCTTACTCACGCGTACCACATCTGCGTAGCGTGAGCGACAGAATGATTCGATTTCCTTTTGTTGTCACTCAGGCCACGCAACTGAGGCGCACTGAAGCGACGCAGTGTTTTGAGGAATACGCTGCGCCATGCACATCATGCAGCAAAATAACCGCAATAAACCAAGAAAATTAATGAAAAATTAAGCTAATTGCTAATTCTTTAAATTAGTTCATAAATATTCTGTGCTGCCGACAGGTTTGCCGTTTGGTCTACCAGGCTTAACATGTCCACTCAATCGGAAGTTGTCCAGAAGAAACAATGGTACTATGAGCAGATTTGGTCTGGCAAAAAGGAATATCTGTATATCTTTCCCACAGCTTTGATCTGCAGTACAAACGCTGTATGTATGTAAGGCCAGCGCATCGCTCACAGGTAGGATGTGTCTATCAGGTGTGAGGATGTCTTACGATCACGGCTGGACCGCTGCATTCCCAGAGTGATCTATTTAAGTGCAATAAATGAAGAACATTTGTACCGTCACTAAGGTAGTAGTTGGTATTAGTTCCTCTGGTATTCCAGTTTTATGAGTTTTGTCATTATCATTGTGCTGGTATGCCACAAAGAAGTGCAGTTTATGTGAACAGTTCAAGGCATGCTAACGTTAGCCTCTATAGCAGAGTGGTTATCTTTCAGATGGTAACAAAAACACTGCAGGCCCTTGATCACTATCAGGCTCTTCAACTCTTCCCAGTGGGGCCGGAAGAGGGAAGAGGACAGATGAGGACTGAATCTCATGTTAAACCAGAGGTTTATTTACCTGCACTATTACACTTTACTGTATGTCCTATACATCTGCACTCCTGGACACTCTAGACACTTTACCTAAATACCAATATATGCACATTGTAATTATCTGCTGATATCTGCGCCCCTTGCACATTTATGATTATTGCACTGCCTTTTTATCTCTGGG
The DNA here is from genome assembly GCA_034552555.1 of Semaprochilodus insignis. NCBI lineage: Eukaryota > Metazoa > Chordata > Actinopteri > Characiformes > Prochilodontidae > Semaprochilodus > Semaprochilodus insignis. The sequence goes on along the minus strand of CM067475.1, from coordinate 39,243,845 downwards.
TTTTTATTATTTTATTTTTTTTTACAGGTCTACAGTATTTTTGTAGATAGACTTTGTTGTACATATTTTCTTGCCTCATTGTAATAAGTGAGATATATTTATCCATAGTGAACTGTAATATTTATAGTTTATAGTTTAATAGTTAATAATATTGCTGAGCCGGTACCTACCTACTGTTCATACTGTACAGCCCTTTTTGTTTTGTTTTTACTGTGCTGTATTGTGAAACTGCTACCAGTTGCTAAATTTCCTTCGGGATCAATAAAGTATCCATCCATCCGTCCATCCATCACCTCCCCCTGTCTAGTTCATTGCATCTGAAGGTGTCCTGTTTTTAAGGCAGTGGGCATGGAGGAATGGCCAGTTTTTTGGGGTTAGCTATACCCTAACATGGATACAGTAGACAAGGCCGTGGTCCCGTTCGCAAGGCCGTGGACTCCATCAGGCTTCATCAGTGTGTGACGACCAGAGGGATGTTTGTATGGTACGCTTGAGCTTTGCATTCCACCAGAAATTGTTCAGCAGTTTCATTCAGGTGCTTGTTCACGTGCCAGAATGAAACTGTGGCTCCATTTAAGGTGGAATGGAAAATAGTGCTGAATAAGAAGCCAACTTGTAGAAGTTAAGACGTGAAACAACATTTAGCACCAGTTTTGTGTGTGTTGCTGGTTTTAGAGAGCAGTATTGACATAGGTTGACCTGTATATTGTTGAGTTTTATATTTACTGTTTTGGGTAATACAGGATTCATATTTACTTTTTAAGAATAGCTCTTAGTGAAAATGTAAGGGACATCACAGGATGATAAGTCACTGTTGACCTGCATCAATACGTTTACATCTAAAATGGTTTTATTCAACAATATACATGTACTGCGATATACTGAAACTTAATGTACTGAAATTTAGGGATGGCGTGTCAGTCACACTACAGGCTGTTACTGCGGTGGGCACAGGCCTACATCGAATAATATTACAAAATATATAATATTCCAAAATGAATGCAGTAGAATTTGATTTTGGATGAATATGTTTAAACCCACAGTGTGCATCAGCCTGTTTAAGAGTGCTGTGGTTCCTGGAGCAGCTGCTGAGCCCAGTTATTGACAACACACCTTGTCACTTGCCGTCAGACTGTGGCATTTAAAGAAGCTCTCGTCACTTTAGAGTAAACGTCGTGTCGTCCTGTGACCTTTGCTGGGTGTTTAGCTCCCATGCTGTGTGAAACAAAAAAAAGGGACCTGTATCTCCATCTTTATTTCAGCCACCTTTTTAGAAGCGATAATGACTTCAGGTGTCGTCCTTCATGCGTAACCTTCACTCCTGCCCCGTGTGGCTGCGTATTTTTGGCTTTTCTCGTATGTGCTGTTTTTTTATCCTTTCTTTCTTTCCGAAACCGGACTCCTCTG